>APFE031261544.1:32000-47525 GCA_000404065.3 Pinus taeda
CCAAGTACACATCCCCACCTTCATCTGAGGTGGTTTTCACCTCTACAGAAGGAGCATCATCAGATCCCTTTCCTTTATCAGGAGCTTTATATTTACAGTCCCTTTTGTAGTGCCCTTCCTTTCCGCATTTCCAGCACATCACCTTTACAAGTTTTCCTAGAGATTTAGATCTCCCTTTAGATTTAGATCTCCCACTCGATGACTTATTTTTGTTTATGTTATGGGAACGTCCTCGTACAGACAAGGCATCACCATTTTGGCTCTCCATATTTTTACATCTCATCTCCTTAGCAAGGATGAGACTATTTCATCAAACTGCAAGGCAGTTGCATTGCTACCTATTGCAATAACCAGATTATCCCACAAATTTGGTAGAGAAAACAGCAAACTGATGCACTTATCTTCATCTGAAATTTTAATATCAAAATATGCTAACTGACTTACCACAATATTAAATGCGTTCAGATGCTCTGTCACCGAGTCTCCATCTTTCATCCATAGGTTATACAACTTTTTCTGCAGGAACAGTTTATTCACTAGAGACTTAGATTGGTACAAAGTCCCTAACTTGTCCCACAAAGTCTTCATCGTAGCTTCCCCTGATACATTCAACAATACTGAATCTAAGACACATAATCATATTGTGCTCTTTGCCTTCCGATCCGACTTCTTCCATTCTTCATTGGACACTCCGTTGGTTTAGTACCCGAATCTACCATGATCCACTGATCTTTATCCACCAATAAATCCTCCATCCTGTGTTTCCACAAATCAAAACTTTGACCATTAAAGTTCTCCATCTCTATCTTTCCACTGCTCACCATATGCTTTCACCACCAGAATCAATCTCTCAAATCTCCCACTAAACAGGGTCTACCACAGGCCAGAGCGAAACTCCTCAGCAAAAGCGGTGTCCCCTTGAAGCCAAAACGACTCTTATACCAAATGTAGGTTTTAACCCTGTACAGAAATTACCTACATATGAATTCTAAAACACAGTAAATAAACAATGTGAGAGCATAACACACAAAACACACATACACAGAGATTTTCCCCTGGATCCCAAAACGGGGACTACCAGCTTGATTTTTCATTATTTCTTCTCAATGTTATAATACATATTTATACATGGCAAAGAATTAAATACCATGGACCTGTTAGTGTCAGTCTTTCCAGCCTTCCTCCAGTGATCAGATGTGCTCTTACAAAGTGGTCTCAGAGTGTCAAGGTCAAATTTTGTCATTTCAGTGAGTCTTCAAGCAAAATTTGGTCACTAGGCATTAGGTCTAGGGTTTGATTTCACTCCTTTCAAAGTTGCCCAAATGTCAGTCTATTTAGCTATTCAGCTGAGTCTATCATCATTCATAGGGTTTTCATCATCATGTCAACCCCCGTTAGGTCATTTTACACCTTGTTCATGCTTCAGTTGTGCCTAGGCAAGGTTCATTTCCCTCTCCTAGGGTTTTGAAGGCAATTTCTCTTGAATGGTCAAATCATTAGTAAAACTTGTATCCAGATGTTCATACACATTCCCCTATCATTAATGTACCTTATTAAACACTTCCCATCACTCAGATTCCCCAAATTCCTCATTTTTTCACAAACCCTAGTTTCCTGCTACAACCTGGCAATTTTATAGGTTGGGCCTGTGTTTTGCCCTTTTGGACCCCTTCCCCTCACTCAATCTCTGAGATTCCACTTTCCCCTACTTCCTAACATCCCTCCCTACTACCAAAAATTTCCTCAATAATTTAGAAGCCTCCTATCCCCTTCATTTCGCTTCATTTCGACGAAATCTCTTGTTCCACACATCGGGGTAGGTTTTACTCAAATGATGTTTCTGAGCAATCAAAGATGAATTTGGGAAAACTGAGAGAGTTTTTTGTCCAAAACATGCCAAGAAAGAAACACCTCCTTCACGTTTTACACAGGTGTCATGGTTTTAGAGAAATGTCAAAAATACCGTTGCCTCAAGAGAATCGAATGCACCTCTGAAGTGACCTTGGAAAAATCAAGTTTTCTCCTAGCTTGGTTGGCCAAATGACTTTATTAATGAGTCAAATGATAATTAGACACAAAGTGTTTTCCAATGAGCTATCATGAGCTCAATGTGGAGTTGCAGAAGGCATTCAAAAGTTGACTGCAACAGCACTCTGCCTTGAGGCAGCCTCATTTGGCACATTTTGACCAGTCTTGGGAGATTTGATTTTTGACAGAGAAAATGAACTCCCACTTGAACAATTCTAGTTGTGTTCGAAAGTAGAATCAAAGAACTTTCCAACAAACTATCTTGCGCCCTATTTGGACACTGGGAAGGCCTCCAAAAATCATCTTAAAGTCGCGCTACGCGTAGGACTCAGGCGCGCTACGTGTCAGTGTTTTTTGCACAGTTTTCATCTTCAGCTCAACGTGTAGCGCGCCGCGCGCTAGCCTTAATTTGGGGAGGTCCATTTAAAAAAAACTCATGATTTTTGGATTTTTCATGACAAATTACACTTGCTCAGCCACTTCCAAGACATTTCATGGAAATTTGAGCCCCCAAAAGGTCAAAAAACAAGCAAAAAATGACCTTCTGTCACTTTTTGGACACACAGAAAGCAGTCTTGGGATATTGAATATTTGGAGGGGACAATGGCTACCAAATTTATAAATTCCACTTGGGCTGGAGAGTAGACATATAGACCTTTCCAACAAGCCCACTTGTACCTCATTTGGATGCTGGGAAGTGCCTCAAACGTGGCCTGAAAGGCGCGCTACGCGTTGAGAAATGGCGCGCTACGCGTTGGGAAAATTTGCCAGTTTTGCACCTTCAGCTCAGGAAAACGCAGCATTGACTAGTTTTGACTTTTTGGTGGGATTTTTCATACCCTTTGATGTAATTGATGTAATTTCATGTTGACATGGCACTTTTTTACCTATTTTAGAAGATTCATTCATAAAATGGCAAAAAATTAATGAATGAATTGGTTTCCTAGCTTATAGAGGCAAGTTGTTTTGATTGCCTAGATTGTAGTGCTCAGTTTAGAATTGGTTGAAACAGCTCCTAGGATGATGAGCTCGACTCCTAGAGGTAAGGAAATGTGTTAGCTTGCCTATATTATGTACTTTCTTAGTCATTTTCATGGTTGGACTCTTGGGATAGCTTTGAAACTATATTGTACATATCTTATCAGCATTTTTGGCAAAGGAAAGACCAGGGTTTTGCAGCATTACTTGGGATCCATGTGGCTTTATGTCTTGATGGTGTGTTTCTCTCAGTACTTGTAAGTTGTGTATGTGCATCATTATCTCTATTGGATCTTCTCTTATTAAGCAAATGAAGTGTTAAGGTAGAATCCATGAAATTGCTATGCTCTGCCTTTAAATTTGTTTAATATTCTATGTTTCCTTTAGTTTAAGGAGAATCCTTAAGACCCCTTGCTCTCCTTAGCCTCTCATTGGTCTGGTCTATCCATCTCACCTGCTTTAAGGCATCAAAACAATTTCCTATCTTGCCCCAAGTGGACCTTTGCAAAAACTGTGCCTCATCCCCGCACCCAAAATTGCCTTTCCCTTGATTTCAACAAAATCATAAAAAATCAATCCTAAACTCTTTGTATTTAATACCTAGCCTAAAATCAGTCATCAATTCGGTCATCTTGAGCCTTTTTTATTACCTTTTGCCGAGTTTGACCCGGAGAGAGCCCTCTCCTATCCTCGTAGGGCTAGCTACGAGGCTGAGCGTGGTTTGATGTGGCCTTGAGTCTTGCCTTATTTCAGCCTAAGGAAGATTTGAGTGCTTGAAGATTCCATAGATGTCCAAAGGCACTACATCTAACTCTACCTCATCAACTAATTTAGAAGCAATAACAAATTTGGCCCTACACTAATTGGTGACTTGCAATTTGGCTTTATTGCTTACCCAACCAAGCGGGTATGAACTCAGATGAGGCTTAGTTTCAAGGCCTAACTTTTTCACTAAGGACTTTGAGATTAAGTTTTCTTGGGTACCTGAATCAAATCGAGTTTCCACCTTTGTATGTTTTATGACAAATCTAATGTGGAATATCTAAATTATCTTCCTGTCATTACCTATAGGCTCATTCAAATAACTAGTACTTGCAACCGAATCAGAACTATCATCAATAGAAAGAATACCTCTTGCACCCATGACTATGATCAATGTCTCATTGCCAGAATCTGATCCAAGGTCATGCGTTGTTGTCATTTTCTTTTTCTTCCCCTTTCCACTGAATCTCTTCTATCTCAACTTCGGATGTAGCTTCCAGCAGTGGTCCTCATCATGACCATATTTCTTGCAATGAGTGCAAGATGGTGTTTCTCCGTCCCCTTTCTTGGCTACAACAATATTCTTATCCTTCCCTTTTCCTTTCTTCTAGAATTTTCCATGTTGAGTTTTGAATGGTTCCTTTTTGGCTTGATCATCTCAATCATTCTTTCCTCATCTTTCAAGATGAATAGCCTTTACATTGGCCACATAAATTGTAGTAGGTTCAAATAGTAATAATGAGTGTCTAATGTAACTATGTAGTGCACCTATATGCTTGGTTACAGTCTCAGGTGCATCTAATGAGATGCCCAAATTCAGTGCTTGTTTTTGAAATTCTTCAGTGAATATTTTCACATTCTGTCACTTACCTTTCCTTAGATATTTCCAGTCCATAAGTGCCCCTTGCTTATAACCCATAGGGTAGAATTAGTGTTTCAATGCATAAATAAAACTAGACCAAGAGGACAGAAGGTTATCTGACTTTGTGTTGCCCTTCTGCAACTTTCTATCCCACCAAACGAGAGCACTATCAGCCAAAGAGATGCTAACTAGACTTTCACCTCATCTTCTTCAATCTGCTAGATCCAGCAATAAACCTCTATCTATCTTATATAGATATTAAGTTTTTCTGCACTACACTCTAACTTTAAGTCTAACTTGAAGAACAATTTCTTAGATGTCTGCTTGGAATTTCGATGAGAGTGATGAGAACCATCACTCAAAGAAGGAGAGGGAGGAGGCCCTTCTCCACCATCTTCATGATTTTTTGACCCATGGTCATCGACATCCTTCTTCACATGCCCAAACGCCTTCTCATACTCTGTGAACAACTTGTCTACTTTCCCTGCCATATTGTACAATACCTTGCAGAAATTCTATTCCTCTTCCCAACAAGACTCTTCAGTGGCCATGTTTCTTTTTCATTGTGCACGTCCTGCTTCAAGATCAAAGGACTTAAGTGTTCATTCTCCTTTTCGCAGCTTGTTTTGGGTTAGCATAAACTCATGCAATTCACATCTACAAAGACCTTCTCTCATACCAAAATTGATCCAAGATATTTTACTTACAGATGCATCAGAATTACATATAAGAGAGTTAATTAACCATGGAAGCACATAAACAATGTGGAAATAATCATAAGAACACAAAAACCATGACACAATGATTTTGATTACGGAGTTCGTCCAATTTGAACTACGTCTCCATGCCTTGCTCAATAGTGGGGAGGCCTTCATTCATTAAGTGGCATAAAAAGAGATAAAAGTACAAGAAACATTCTTTACAATCCTTATACCTCCAAGCTGGAAGATGGACAAATAATGGAGAGCCCAGCTTCAGATACAGACAAAACCACTGAAATCCTAGCGAAAAATCGTGTAAAAACGCTTATCCAAACACCCAATTTGGATAATCGGGCCTTCTGTAACTTCTTGGAACCTCCCTACTACTCTAGGTGAGGTCCTGACCTGCTATGAGGGTTAGGGTCTGATGTACAATACTTCTGAACTATTTTGCTGATCCTCTCTACCTTCTTCCAACACAAAAATGGCCTTTTATAAGCATGGCGGAAATCCATCAATACTCGGGCAGTTCAAACAATAGACCAAGTTAAGTGAGTGGGCGTATTCCATAGAGGTTCTCGGGCCCCTAAATAGTATGTGGCAACAACCCTTACAAACATGGAAAAATTATTTTAATTGTGCGTTTAAACCGGCGGCAAGACTATCGATGTTTCCAACCATCGGCGGAGAGTCCCAGGCCCAAACAACAAGCACTATACAATACGGTGGACTCATCAGGAATACAAAATAAGGTATATAACATATTGCATCTAGGGGACCCCATCGCAATCACAATTGGCAGAAAAACCACTCTCTATGATGATCGCCGACCCGCAGGGATAATAGAATGCAGTTTATAAAATATTGCATCCGGATACTCCCCGCAAATCGCAATTGGCGAATTCCATCTGTAACATGTATATTGATGTGGTACTTGTATGATATGCGATCACGATTATATCACATCGCAACCTAGCTTCGTTGGGGGTTGATTATTAAGTACTCGTTCCTCCTCCGACCTGCGATATCCCAATCGCTGTTGGGATCCTACTAGGTCTGATTCTCCTTAAGACACAACCTCATTTTATGCGATAAGCGAAATGCAGGACCAATGGAAGCCTGCCACTTGGCACTTCCCCATTCGCTGAGAGTGTATTCCACGTCACTCCTCCTGCCACCTAGACAAGTCAAACATCAACTTTGACTTACTCTAACTTCTTCATATGAACTCGGATTTGAGTGTCGTTCACACCGTTGGAATTAGGATGACGATCACTTTGATCCGATGCTAAGTTTATCCAGATTCTGCCACTTTTAGTTTTGAGTCTTTTACCATGCCACTGGTACTTTTTGAAGATCCACCTAAATCAATCCTCTTAGATCAAAGGGAGTCTAAAATGAATGACATGGGTCTCATGCACTACTTCCTTGGGTTTGAAGTATGGCAAGGCGATAGGGAATTGTTTTTCTCTAAAGCCAAAAATTAAAATGAGATACCACAGAGGTTCTACATGGAGAGTTACAAACCCATGGATACACCTCTAGCGACTAACATGAGGAAGGAGGATGCCACTTCATGTGAAGAAGTGGATGCTACTATTTATCAACAGCTAGTGGGTTCAATGATGTACCTTGTGAACACACAACTAGATATGTGTTATCTAGTCAACCAACTAAGCCAAGCTATGTTTAGGCCAACCAAATTATTTTGGAAGGTATCTAAGCATGTTTTACGGTACCTCAGAGGAGTTACCCAGTCTGGACTATTGTATGGACAGAGAGAGGGAGTGAAGTTGTGTGGCTTCACAAATGCAGATTGGGTAGGGATTCCATTAGACCGAAGGATTACATCATGTGGAATTTTTAATGTTGGGTCCACAATTGTTTCCTAGTACAACAAGAAGCAAATATCTATGGCGCTCAACTCGGAAGGAGCAAAATACTTTGCTGCAAGTCAAGTAGCATGTGAGACGATCTAGGGGAGAAAGATACTTGTTCAATTGTTTGTTCAGATGATGCATCCAACTGTGATCTACTATGATAGTTAGAGTTGCATCAATCTCTCTGAGAATCCTATTTTCACGATCGATCCAAGCATATAGATATCTGGTATCACCCTTTACGAGACTGTATGCAGAGGCAGATAATGTTGTTGCAGTACATTCTGATAAAGGAACAAGATGCTAACATTTTGACAAAGGCCTTGTCAAGAGGGAAGTTTGAGTTCCATAGGTAAAAGATAGGGGTGGTTCATAATCCATTTCTTGCTAAGAGGGAGTGTTGAAAAATGTAGCAAGAAATTCTCAATTTTATTTTTCCTTGATAAAATTGAGAAAATTTGAATTTCCACATCAACATACAACTTGGATGCATTTAGCTTATGTGGCATGGCTTGTGTCACCTAATTTACTCATTAAATTCGATTTGGAGGGACTAACAACTCATTTCAATGTGTGTGATTGCTATTTTGTAGTAATCAAGGTCAGTTATCTCAGGTTGTTTTCAGCTAAACTAGTTCCAACTTTTGGAAGAACTAATGGAAGGTTTGTTATGTAGTGGGACTTTAGTAAAACTCAATGATCATCCAATTAACAGATCAATCAACCCAAAATAGCTAGTGCATGTAGAGAATTCGAGTTCCCCAACTTTGGTGAAGATTCCAAGGCAGTGTAACATCAATTGTAGACTAGTCTTGAGCGTACAGGTGTTGCATGCAGTCAGATGATCAACCTTGGGAATTGTGCGATCCATTTTGGAAAAATTCCTAACTAATATGGTCCTAATTTCTCAAGAATTGCGCAAGGAAATAGGGGCTCAAGCAGAGGAAAAATTTGACTAAGTCTGGGTTAGAGCTTCTCAGTGAGTAGAGAGATAGGTTATGTATATGCAAGTTGTACTCAATTGAGCAAAACAATTTTAATACATCTCTATTCTTCAAGTTAATGCAAGAAAGCATTGGGGTTTTAGTAGTTCTCTTTCTCGAGAAAAATTCCATTTTCATGTGTGTGATGTCTTATTGCATGTCTAAGATTTTTTTTCTAAATTGTGAGTTAATGTTTGCGGAGAAGTAGAGTAAGTTTGTGTCTTGTGATTTCAATTAAAACTTCATGAGCAATTGTAAATCTATATCATAATTTATAGAAGTAGAATCCTTATCATTCCTCTTGACCATAGAAGCATTAGCCTTTGGTGATTTTATAAGAGAAGGGAAGCGTTGTTATAGTTTATGCGAAACAAGCATGATGAAAATGCTAACCTCATTTAGTGAAAATGCGAGAAGTGGTTGATCCTTGATGAAGTCGACAAGACAAAGATCAACAATTCAAATCTTGGAAACCAAAATTTGTCTTAGTGATGTGGATGAACATGATTGAACCCAAATCCATATAGGATTGGTATAATGTTAAAAGCTAACTTAAATTATCCTAGCAAACAAGATTTTAAAAGGATATAACACCATGCCAAGTAGTACAACCAAATAATGAAGTTGTTGAAGTAGAACAGAGTGATTGTGAGCCTAAAAAATATACTCCAACAAAATTTTAATGTGGATATGTTGAGTCTTATCGAGGCCTCAACACCTCCCCCTATTTTTTCTCAAAAATAAAGAGTCCCCCATAAGAAAATTTGGAAATATTGCCTTGAATTGCTTTTGGTTTCCTTTTTAGTGACTTTTGGGTTTCATAGTTTGTCATATTTTATAATCTCGTCATCTTCACCTTGTTCAAACCTTTCTGGCAATAATAAATTTTCTTCTTTTTAAATCTTGGATCAAAAGTTATGTTTGTTTGAAGTTTTCCATTTTCCATAGGTTTGATCAAAGGTGGCATACCACATGGAAGCCACATAACATTCTTATGTGGAAATGCTGATTTAGAAAAAAAATGCATAGGTGTTGCCTCCACATCATTTCCATGTGCCACATCAGCATCTAGGTATAAATTTCCATGCACCATGTGGATGACACATTTAGTGCAACTACCGTGTGGCATCCCTGTGAAGATGCCACATTAGCAGGTGGGGCCCTCCACCACCATTGCATGTCTCACTTTGATTTTTCCGCGATTTGGGAGAGTGCAGTGGAATAGTCTAGGCTAACTCTGGTCAATGGTTAACTCCTAATTCATAGTCTACACTAACTTTAGTCAATGGTTAAATGGTTAACTCTTAATTCATTATGCCGCGATTTGGGAGAGTGCAGTGGAATAGTCTAGGCTAACTTTGTGCCATGTGGATAAAACATTTAGTGCAATCTTCCACATCACTACCGTGTGGCACCCCTGTGAAGATGCCACATTAGTAGGTGGGGCCCTCCACCACCATTGCATGTCTCACTTTGATTTTTCTGCAATTTGGGAGAGTGCAGTGGAATAGTCTAGGCTAACTCTCGTCAATGGTTAACTCCTAATTCATAGTCTACGCTAACTTTTGTCAATGGTTAACTCTTAATTCACTATGCCGCGATTTGGGAGAGTGTAGCGGAATAGTCTAGGCTAACTTTGGTCAATGGTTAACTCTTAATTCATAGTCTAGGCTAACTTTGATCAATGGTTAACTCTTAATTCATTATGCATAAAACGGGGGCACCTAGGCATTCACATGAACCTCCACTCATGAGCACGTAGGTTACACCATGTGTTCCAATGTATTATATTCCATGACATCATAGTGCATTATTATATTTCACACCTTTATTACATTTTATTATCTTGGGTTGAGCCAAAATGTATACCACTAACTTATACTATGGATTCTCTAGATGCCTACACCATTATATGCCTCCCATTAAACTTTATAAACAAAAATAGCATTGTGTCTGATGCATGTGGGATTAAACTTAACCATTCCAAAAAATGCGGAAACTATTCGCTAAAATGTACAAATCAGTTGTTTCAAGACCTTGTCTTTTAGAGGTCATATTTTCAGGTATAGGGCACAAAATTAGGCCCATGATACCTCATTGAAAATATTAAGTCGAGGGTAACAATCTGGGAATAGTTTGTTTTGGGAAATATATATGTTAAATGCTCCTAGAATTTAGCATAAAAGAGGCTATGAAACTGCAACAGACTGAGTTCTTTTGTGATTTTTATTTTATTTTTAAAATTGGCCGCCATAGCATTTTATTGTTGTGATTTCATTACAAGATTGTCAATTTGTTAAAAATACAACAACAAAAAACAATTTTCATTTATATTTAGGGAATTATTTTCAATTTTTAATTTCATTTTCTTCAAATGAGTAATTTTAATAATTTTTAGATATGGATTTTGCTCTCAATTTTAATATGTTTTTAATGATAATTTTGTTAATACTTTGCAAAGTTTTTTGATGGAAATTACCAGTTGGAGTCTTAAGATTTGTGGATTAGAGTTTCAAAGGAAAAATGGGATCCTTTAGCTCCCACAAAAGGAGGAAACAAATCTTCATGAACGTTTTTGCAACAACTCTCTATTTTGAATTAAATTGTATAATTATATAATAGAGATCTATAGAAGATAAAAGGGTTCCAATTTCTACAAAAAGAGAAGATTTGACATTTATTTATGATATTTTTCTTAAGGGAAATTGGAATCTTGCAGGATTGGAATATAGGAAGGATATTAGGAAATGAGAAATCTTATGTTGTCATAGTTGATCCTTGAATCTTCTTATTCCTCGAGGCTCAATGAAGCCATATTCCAATTTTGTATATTGTTGTAAGAGTTAGAAGACTAGTGTAAAGTATTGAAATCTCTATTTTGTAGTTAATATGAGTATTTTTTCTCAAACCTAAATATGAATAAAGATATCATTCAACTCTAATTATCTTCTATTGAAGATAAGTATGTGTTTCTAGGTTATGCACTATTGTTAATTCATGAAAATCTATGATTATTTGAAACTAATTAAAAGCACCCTTTCTTAGTTGGTTAGACTGAAATTAGAATTGAATCATGAGATCAAGTAGGCTTGGATATGTTAGCTAATAATTGTTTAGCAGCCTAATAATATGCTTGACCTTGTTTTAGTTGGTGTTGTTTCAAGTGAATTGTTTCCATGATACAATGGCATGTCTAATTTTTGAATTAGTTTAGTAATACTTGAATCTAAGTATGTTTTAGTGAGGATCTGATAATTGTTTATTGGATAATAAAATATGTGCATTTTCCTTAACTACTACAAATCATAAGAACTGCTTCTATGATTCACTAGCTCATTATAACCTTAGATTCAATTATAGTCCATTCTCTTTTAGTCTTTCTCTTTGTTAAGAGTGGTAATATTCCTTCTCTTAATTGAGATAGTTATATTTATTTTTGTTTCTTGCATGTTAGCTTAGATTGCATTTTCATTTAGGAAACTGTATTAGAATGTCTCCTCTTTAACGAGTGGTAACTGGGCCCACATACCAGTGAAAATTACCATCCCAAATGGATAAAGAACTAATTTGGGTCCCAAAGCGGGTGATTTCTCAAGTGTTGACATGGTCAATTTTTCCCATCAACATTTTTGCGCTAGGAGGGAAGACTAACAAGTTGATCCTTTGGAGCTTTGTATTTTAAAAGTTTTTTCTTATCAATGGCTCCTTCCCAGATCCCTACTTGGAGGTGTGTCTGTGCATGAGCATTATGCACTACACCATTGAAGATAGTAAATATCTTGTCGAAAATAAATTTGATGGGGAGGGTAAAATTATTGCATATGAACATATTGATCAATTTATTCAAAAACGTGTTTCTCATATTATGTTTCACAAAGATGTTATGTACAGGATTTTCACATTTGCTTTCAAAGGCCACGTGAAGAAATTGTGTGAAACATTTTTGGTCGCATCTATTCATTCTTTGGACCAGTTTATATATGAGTTATTGTTTGCTTTTGAGAATTATGACTATGATATATTATGTAAAGACATTAATATTATTAAGATAAAATTGTATGCGCCATTAAAAGATTTTTCCACAAGGTTGTTTCATCTTTATTGAAGATTTCTTTTCAAGGACATTCCTTATATTAGTGAATGTTTTGAACATATTATTTATCTCCTTGATAATCAAGAGAAATTAATTTATAATATATTTAAATAATGTATCAATTCTTATCCACATAATGGTTTACATTTATGATAATAATTTTGAAGATTTAGAAGTTAACCTAGAACAACATGTTATGCGAACTTTTGTCTCTCATAGATGATAACCAGGGGACACATAATACTTTGAAGGAAGGACATGAAAATTCTAAATTATCTCATATACCCATATCTTCATCACTTATGGAGCATATCCCTTGTGTAAACAATGAAGAAATTATGAATAAAGAGGGGAAACGTTTCCTTATTTAAGAAGTTATGATATCGAAAATGGGGGAAAATGAATATGAAATATGTGAGAAACATTGTCATAGGCATGCTAAATATATTAAAAGCTATCTTGTTAATTATCTTTTAGAAACAAATCTTGAGTCTTTGCATGTTGAAAATACTTGTATTTTGTTCATATCTTTGTCAGTGCACTATGAACCTAATGATATCTCAGGTTCATATTTTCAAGAAGAGCCTATCAAGGATATTGATCAATTAAATATTAGAGAAGAAGTTTTCAAATCAAATGTAAAAGTTGTTCATTCACGATATGCTTTTTAATTCATTTCCTCTTACACCGATATGTATTTAATGATCGTAATTCTCAATATATAATGATCGTAATTCGATAAAGTGAAAAATGAGGTTACTTTACACATTGAAGACGAAGTCAATCTCCTATATGTAAAGAAATTTTTGTAGCAAGCACATTTCATATGGAACCTTTTATTGGTTCATTCTTATTTAAGACCAATGAAAAGTCTTGCTGTACAAATAATTATTTAAGTGAAGTTAAAGCTTTTAATCCATTAAATGATGTTAATGGATCCCATCCTATTAATGACCATTTATCCTGTGCCATGAACGAAGATAGTTTATGCACACTATTTGATCCTATCAATTTACCACAAGTTAATTGTTCAACATTTGAATTCTTGGAGACTTGTAAACAAGATGAGGCACTTTGGTTGCAAGACGGTTATGACTAATTATCATCATCTTGGTAAGACATCTAATGTCAATCACACAATATTATTTAAGAAGAAATTTTCCATAGCCATTCTACACATGATCCACACTCATCTATAAAGTATTTTCCACTTTACCACAACCACCATTGTACATATCATGATATTCTACAAGATTATTTAGAAGAATATTTTTGTGCAATATTTCATGTAAATATTCTTCTCTTGCATATTTTAGATTCAATGCTAGTTATTTTAATTTTTTATGGTTGGTTAGTGATTTAATTTTTGTTTCTAAATTTTAATGTACATATGTTTGTATTATTTCATTATTCTAACATTTTTGTTGTTGTTATTTTAGTGATAACAATTTAGTGGGAAAATATGCATTTATTGATTCAACTGATTTGTTTCAAATTGATGAAATAACTTTACAATTTCAAGTCATGATTATGGTTCATCATCTTGTTCCTTCTCTCATAATAACCTTTCATGATCCCACACAAACTCCAGTGCTTGAGATCACTTCAAATAATTCCTACCATCCAAATAATTTACCCAAAATCGTTTCCCAATCTGTAGCATTTTTTCAACCTAATTTTAGCAACTCAACCGAATTTTGGTTGGAAAAACTATTGGTTAAGGAATGTTGGTTACATAATGAATTTCATGACATAATTGAAGCATGGTTGGAGGAATCCTTTCAAGAAAAGTTCCCTTTAAATACCAACATTGCTATATTATATATAATGCAAGGAATTATTAATAATCCAATTCTTTTATTTCTTCTTATTAGAGTAACTCCTCTTCCAATACTTTTTTTTTTTTTATGTACATATGTTTGCAAGACTAAAACAAATTTAATGGCTACATTAGAAGTTTGATTTTACCTAGTTCTAGTTGTCCCTATAGAGTAGAATAGGTTTAAGAGTAGCTCAATTTGGTTTGTGTTATTTTTCTTTTACTTGCCCAAAAAATGTAGTTATGCAAATAAGTAGACATCAAGCCCTTCAAAGAAGTTCACTTTAACGTTTTATGGTTATTTACTCTTACTTTCCGAGGAAGAATTGAAAAATGATTCAAAGTGTTACGAGAGAAATCAATCCATTGATGTAACCAATTTAGGAAAGTCTTCCTTCTCGCTCATTAGAATTATATTATGATGAACTACACTTGTTAGGATATTCCGACACGTAGGAATAGTTAAGTATAACTTGGTCTAGTATAGATTTAGGTAAAGTGTGTTTCTTTACTATGTGCATTTGTAACTTACAATCCGACGGTCACGATATTTAGTGACCCGACGGTTCATTCTCTCCTCGGTATTACCGACACTTGATCCGTGGCTTGACACCCGATTGGTCCATGAATTCTATTTAAAGCGCATGGAGGGTCATTTGTAGGTTAACCGTGCATGAGAGAAGCTTATGTAAATTTTCATTCTTTTATTAATAAATTGCCTGTAGTAGCCACGTTGGCGCAGGCCGTGGACTGTTTCCCTCTCTGAGGGTTTTACCCACGTCAAAATACTGGTGTATGATCTGTGATCTGTTTGTGAGCAGTGTCCTTTTGGTGTTCTGTCTGAGGAACTTACCCTATAAATTCCTACATGGTATCAGAGCTATTTGAGGGCCGCGTCCGTTATTGATCCAAATCTGAAGCCGGTAGAACTGCATGCGACTGTCGTTTCCTAGATCTACTGTTCTGACTGCTCCGGCCGAGAGGAACTGCTCTGTTGTGTTCGGAGCATCTGTTCCAGTGAGGAACCCCTTTCGTTTCACGCGAAAAGGTTTCCGGTAGCCCTATCTGCGTCATTTTAAAGATCTGGAGGTATACAGTCTTTATTTGCAGTTTACTGTTATTTTCTCTCTGCTTATTTCGGTTTCGGTTTATTTAGTTTTTTTAACCGGATCTATACCCTTCATTTCTGCGTATGCTCTTTGCCCTGCGACTCTGTGCGATCTGGGCAAATCAGAAACAGAAAGGAAGGATTTTTTTTCTCATGCGTATGCTCTTTTCCCTGCACCTTAGTGTGATCTCGGAAAATCAGAAAACATTGAGAAAAATATTTAGTTTTTCGGCTAAAGCTAAATTTTTTAAATATTTAGTTTTTTGGGTAAAGCTAACTTCGAGCCATAAGGTTCGTTTTTCTTTGCATGT
>APFE031261546.1:0-19888 GCA_000404065.3 Pinus taeda
TGAAGTAATTACAAATATCCCTCATACATTGAATTAAAATAACCTATTAATGGAACACATGTTGCGAGATAGCATAGTCCCTACCACTGAACATAGAAATTATGTTTTGGGAAAAACTACATAAAAAATTATAACAATCATTGGTTAATGCTAAATTAATAGTGATTAATAGACAAATCAAATGCTATAGTATTTATTTGGCAGGAACTAAGGAATTTGCTATTGAGGCAAAAGGACTTGCATATTTGCATTGGTCAATCTAAGTTTTCCATTTTTGAAATCTATTGTTAATAGGGAGAGTTGGTTTGTTGAAATTATTTCATCACTCAAGTAAAGAATTGGAACTCTAAAATTTTGTACAAGAACTAAATAATAAATGCAACGATTATGAGGAATTTTGCAATACTAGGTTTCCTAAAGTATCAATATATAATACAAACTATAAAAGTACGAAAACTTCAAACTAGAAACTAGAAACTACTAAATTAAACTACGCATAACAAAAGCCACTAACTTTAATGGGTAGTTATTAATCTTATTTTTCTTCAGAGGATCCGACATAGGTATTGACTCTATTGGGTATCAAAATATCAAGAAAAACTATCAATAAATGGATGACTATACTTCTAATCTATCTCATTAATGTATCTTATTAAGATTAATGTACAAGTTTATTAGCTAATGTACCTCATTATTTTTATGGGTGTACTGGTTAATATATCTCATTACTAATGTATCTATAAGCCATTAATATATCTACATAAATAAGCATTCACATTTCTATCAATATTACCCATAAACATTACTAATATCATTAAAGCATTAACTTGAAATGAAACTAACAACCCATTGAAATGGAATTTAAACATTACTATTATCATTAAGACACTAACTTACAATGAAACAAGAAACACATCGAAAATTAATTTAAGCTTGCATACACCTTTTATATACTAGAATTTCTTAGAGTCCAAGAATTTATAGATTCCCAAGAATTTGGTTTAGTCCAAAAAGTTATAAATTGCCATAAATTTCTCACAATTCAAGAATTTACATCATAGGTCACAATTTTTTGAACTTCACATACCATATTCACTTCAAATTTTCCACTATGTGCTTAATCAAAATTGAACAAAATCAAATCCGCCTTATGAAATTTCATCAAAACGTAGAAAACTCCAAATCTAAAGCCCACAACAAGCCTGCCTAGTCACTACCCAAGCCTCCTGTGTGTCTTCTTGATGTCATTCTCGATCAATTCACTATGAAATCAAAATAAAATACAACATGGTTTTCTAAGTTAGACGTCTGCAATAGAATGTGAATATGAATTAAAATTGAACATCACGAATTGAATGTGGAATTTGGACTATCAATAGTATAAAATGAAATCAAACATGGAATTTGAAAGTTTGTAAACATAAAATGAAATCCAATGTCTAACTTCAAAACCATGTTGGATATAAGCTAAAATTTTGAAGCAGCCATGAAATTGAAATGTCCATAAATGTAACGTTAAAGAATAAAAATTTTCTATGTAATTCTGCAACATATCCAAATATAAGTTATTATTCATTTTAATTTGTATAAATATAAGCTTTGAGTGGATTTAGAAAACATAATGATCAACCTTCATAGTAATGTGGTCTTAATCTCTGATGTAAAAGCTATATATTGCTTCAAAATGGTCTTCGTTCTTTTTAGGAAGATGTTGGATGAGAATACATATCCCAATTGTTATACCTATACGCTTATGCAAATTTCTAGTATACATCTCCCTCTTCATAGAGAGAAAATTGTTCAGTTAGCATATGACTAGAAATCTCCAACCTATAGGATTTAACTAAGAATGGGCTTTATAGAAAGATAGATAAAAATTCAATTCTAAACTAAAAATAATAATGATTGCATAGTATGATACTAGAAAAAGAGGTTTGGGCATAGATCAACTCCAAACACCTAATTTTCTAAAACTTATTGGTTTTTAGTTTTAAAAATCTAGGATAAGAGGGGTCTGAAATGATAGGAATTTGCTGAGTAGGAATAAAAGCATTAACAAATTTTAAATGATACTAAAAATCCAAAGCATGCCAAGGCGACATTAATTTTTAATATCTTGTTCCATAAGTAAAATTAGAGTTGGAATCACCTTCATCTTCATTCACATGAAAGGAAGTGGTACTAGATTTTAGTATGAAAATAAACTCAAAAGAAAAAAAATATATTACTCTACCTTCTTGTTTAGAGGTATATTGTCATAATCAAAATTCATACGCTTGAAAAGACACCAACCAACAACTAGTTTTATTAAAACGCTAAACCCTTGTCGATTATGCACATAAAACTAGCTACTATTGAAACTTTCACATTTTCTCAAATGACATGGTGATTAACTTTATGAATATATTAATCTCTATGTTCATTTTCACTATATTTCACTATTATACTATAATTTCCAAAACATGATGCCTGTGTTTATTATTGTTAACTATAATTGGCTTTTATTGACAATGGTTAATTTTTGTTGACTATGGTTAAATTTTGTTACATATGGTTGGTTTTTGATGACTAAGGTCATATTTTGTTGGCTATTGTTGATTGTTGTAAACATAATTAAAACATGATCCCATGTTGAATTTTGTGGAATATGGTTGACCAATCTACATATGATTCCACAAAGAGGATTCCCATGCTGACTATACTTGTCTTTTCTTTACATTTGTTGAATTTTGTTGACAATGATATACTTTTGTTGACTATAATTGACTATGTTTGATTGATTTACATATAATATTCAAAACATGATGTCCATGTTGATTATAATTGACAACAATTTACTTTTGTTGAATATGGGTGAGTATGATTGACTTTTGTTACGTTTGTTTATTATAGTTGAGTTTTGTTGATTATGGTTGATATAGTTTGTTAATGGACATATAATTTCCAAGACATGAATATGGTTATGAATTTCCAAAACGTATGGCCATGTTAACTATTGACTATGGTTGACTAAATTTTGTTTGAAGAACACTTTAATACAATTTTTTGTATACTGCTAATTGGACTTCCACTTCCCATTTATGACTAAGTATTGAGCACTTCCATGCTATTTACTTTTAACCAACCTACAAGCTAGCCTACAAAATAATAAGGAAACATTGGTTAAGAGATCAGCATTGGTTATTTTATAACATGTTTATTTAAATTCCCAATCTTCTTAATAATATATTAAAACATTTCAAAAAAATCTAATACAAATACTAAATTAATCTTAAATATAGTAATTGTTTTAAATCTATTAAATACTTCAATAAAATTTAATAAATTTTCTTAGTAAGTTAAAAATTAACATAATCATATTAAATTACTTGAAAAAATAAAATAATAATCAAATTTGATTTTAAAATGAATATTATCAAAAATAACATTTTTATTCAATTTAATTTTGATTTATGTATATGATATCAATCTCAATTGTCATCTTTTCTTAAAATGTCTGGAAAATTAAAACAAATTAATATAATAATATACATTTTCGATATTATAATAAAAAATGAAATCCTTTATTAAAATTTAATAAATAGATTATAAAATTAAATTAAATAAAAAAATATGAATAAATTTAAATAATACATTTAAATAAATTATATATGGAATTAAATATGAGTACGTTGGTTATTTAAAGATTGATTAAAATACCTCGCTCACTAATTTCTAAATGTTATCCATAGTACACTTTAAAGATACATAATAAAATATAAAAATTATTTTGTTGTTTTTCTCGGTTGAGTACTGTACATATAATTTTCGAGAAAAAGATGGTCGCGTTGATTATAGTTTATTATGATTTTTTAATTACCAAAACATAATGTTTATGTTGAATATTAATTATAGTTTATTTTTGTTGACTATAATGTTCATGTTAAATATTAATTATAGTTTATTTTTGTTGATTATAGTTGATTAAATTTTGTTTGGAACACAATTTAATATAATATTTGGTATAGTGAAACTGGAACTTTTATTTTTATGACTAAACAATAGACACTTCCATGCTTTTTATTTATTTAATATAAACAAATTTGGAAGTAGTTGTTCTAAGGAATAAGTATTGTTTATCTTTTAACATGATTAATGTAGGCAATGAGGAAGCATTGATTCAAGAAATACACATTTTTATCTTATAACATAGTTGATTTAAATTGTTGATCTTATTAGTAATGTATTGAAACATTTCAATAACAACTAAATAGAATTGAACATTTTAGAATATATCAAAATTATAGTGTATTTTATTTCATTTTGTTAGTTTAACATAATCTTTAATTTTGCTTATATAATAACATGCTTGTCTAAATTATCAATCTTCCTCCTAATATTTTGAAGCATTTCAAAAAGTATATTGAATTTCAATATAATAATTGTATTAAATATATTAAATACTCTAATAAAATTCAACAAAGAATCTTTAATAATACTAAATTAATATAAAACAAAATTTATAAGAAATTTGATTAATAAATTTAAATAAATTAATATATAATTATATTTTAATTGATTATTTAAAAATTCATTAAAAAATTTACTCCAATGGCTTACTTACAAATGTTATTTATATTTCCTTTTCTTAAGGAAAAAAACACTCGTTATTATTAGTAAGTATAAGAACTAGTACATCATATCAACATATAATCATCAAAACAATCCACCACATCAAGACCATATGCATGTATATAAAAATATGAAATGCATATCAAGATATAATCACCAAAAAAGTCCCTGATGAACACCATATACATCTATGAGAAAATATCAAAACTAGTCAGGAATTAGGATCTTGAATGGGTGGGATTAGTGTCCAAGGTCGATGAAAAATAAAGTAAACACAATAACCTTCAGCCAATATAATCCAAGCCCAAATTTGAAGCCATTAAGTCTGCGTCAAGGGAAAGAGAACTAAAAAACATCTCGAACAAAAACCATAAGGCAAACAAAATGCCCACTTAGACTAGATTGTGTATGTACATTCACTAGACGTTAACCAGGAAGTGGGACAGGCCCGACATCCATAGCGGAATTTGCCATCCCCGGAGAGATATGCAAGCTACCAACCAAATACGAGATGCCCATCTTTGACATGTCATTTGCAATAGTGTTAAATTATCGGTGAATATGTTGAAAATATATAGTTTGAAAATATATTTTGAGGTAATCAATGCTCCTGAGCCAACTCTATAAATGAGGATGTGAGATAAAGGATAATCCCAACATGTGATTGGTTAGTGCTTGTGAGTCCCCAAAGATCTAAAGGCTTGGTATGTCCACGAATCTAGCGAATGATAATAACCCCCAGAGTGCAATGGTTTTAGCTCTCATATTAGTCACCATCCCTTTCGACCAATGGATATTATATTGTTGATCTTGGTTAATGCGAATATAGACTGCACATCCACATGATCTACCCTGTTCGACACCATTTAAATACCCAACACGGAAGGATATATGCAGGGCATATCTTCTATGTATGATTCCATTATCCATTTTGGTAGTCTGCATCAAGGGCCTCAACCAGGAAACAATATTGTTGCTACTATGTTCAAAATTCAGTGTGCTGGATTCAAATATAGTGGAGTTCCTAGCCTTCCATATTTCCGAAAAAATCACTAAAGAATAGCCATATTTATTTTGGGTCTTTGGCACCACCATAACAAGCAAGCATCAATAGAGTCACGTGCCATATGTATGAAAGAATATAGGCAAGAGATCCTAGACCATACGTGTTCATCAATTATGCAGGTCAATTGGAGGTGTAGATTGTTCTCCTCCATCATTTTACATAGGACACATTTCCCAGGTCCATTTATCTCTCTTTTCTTCAAATAAAAGTATATGTAGATTGTTCTTCTCCATCATTTTATATATGAAACATTTCCCAGGTCCATTTATGCCTCTTTTCTTCAAATTTTCTCGAGTGAGTCTGATTTTCCCATGCCATCCATATATATACTATAATCTTATATGAGCCATGTACCTTCTAGGATCTATTTTCCCATGCCATCCATGTATATACTATAATCTTATATGAGACTTGTACCTTCTAGGATCTATTGAACCAACATGTACTTTGAATGTTGTGTTTGTTGCTACAGATGTACATTTATGTGTCAGCCATAGAGATATATCATCGGTGTATACCCCGTCCCATGTGATTTGATCCCCTTTTTCAGCTTTGCAAATTCTCGATCTCACAACACATTAATCAATCTGTCCCAAAAATAATAAATACTCTAATAATAATCACTCTATTTTTATTACACTTTAAATACTCATAATAAAAATATAATAACTATTTTTATTAATATAAATTTCCATAAAATTTTAAATTATTGTTGAATGAAATCGAAACAGTGTCCATAAGATAAGAAAATATCAACAATTCATTATAAAAAATCTAATAAACTCGCTCAGGTAAAGTAAATAAATTTTCAACTACAAATTCACATTGAAAAATATCATTCTTTTGAGAAAACTCGTATTATGTGTAAAAACTACTTTCTATAGAATAAATTTGAGACCACTTTTATATTCAATATTTAAGTTTCTCTCTTATATCTCATCCCAGAACCAAATTATCATATATCATCCGTTATTTTCTATATATAAATATAAAATAATACACATGTTGTCAATTGTCCTGGCACAATAACGATATTTTTTAATCATCTTTAGGTGGTATAGGGTTTCAACGTGCATCAATGAAACAAAATCAAGCGGTTGCCTATCGATTACACATGTTTGACTTAGGAGACTGATGGACATCCAAAACAACACTTTTGTCTTAAATGAGATAGTCCATCAGTCACAACAATCTTCTTCGATCAATTAAGCATTAAATTTATTTGTTTCTTTTGCAGTGTTATTTGCAGAATTTGAAGCAGATTAACCATGCTTAGATATAGATAATAATAATTATTCTTATATGTTTTATCAGGTTAGATAAAATACTTATAGCATGACAAAATTACAATATTTGAAGTTGTTAAAATATTTTAGATCTCTTAAAATCACAAAAAACCTAAGACTATCATTCGCAAAGTATCCAAATGCTTTATAGAACAGAAAACTATGATAAAATGTTACATGTTAAAAATATCAAATAACCTAAAGCATATAGGAAGGAATACAAAATATGAAAACTTGACAAATTAAAACAACACAAAAAACACTATAAAACACTTTGTACATGTATTTCATGATGAATGAAAGAAAAAGATGTTTAGAACAATTTTTGAGAAGAAAACAAAAAAACCGATAATGACATATTGAACTCAATACTTATCATCAATAAAAAAATATGATGTTTTGTAGTGACAATGGTATTAACTCGAGTTTAACAGTTGGAAGTAGAAGGACAAAATCAAAAGAAAAATACACATCCAAAACGTTAAGACAATCACTTAGATTCTAAAATTGTATGGCAATGTATGTTGAAATAACTTCCTCAGATGTGTTGAATTTATTTTTTTAGTAAAGCTTCTTTTGTTTCTCATAGTGTTTTAAATATATGAAAAAAATATTCTTGTTTTTTGTATCCTTAAAAACCTTATATACAATAAACAAAATTGTTTATGATCAAAGATGAAAATTATTCATAGGATTTGCATAAATTTTTGTTAGGTAGTAACCACTAAGTTTGCACATTTACGCTTTTATTTCTATGCATTAAAGAATTGAAGGAAATGATAGACAATAACTCTTGGTACGTATATTTATTTTATGCAAATACTTTCCTAAAGTATGGTGGGAAGTAACTAATGGTGAATATGAGCTATTTTCAAGGATTTTGATTTTCGTTGGTTTTCACATGGCACAAAGATGCAATAATACCTTCAAAGCTATTGTCTAATCAAAAGTTTGAAACATGTGTTTTCAATAATATTGAAAAATTAATACTTATTTTGAAAGTTAAACATTATAATGATCAATGCTAAACTAATAGTGGTCAGCAAGCAAATTGATTGCTAAAGTTCCGCCTTTGTAGAGACTAATAACATGTTTGTTAGAATATTTTACTCATTCATTTTAAATTATTTTATTACTAATATTTTATAAATATGATATGGCAACTCTTAGTGGAACAAATTACACATTATTATAATAGAAAGTGAAAATATAATAATTCTTTAATTAAACTACTTTATTTTTCTCTCTATATATAATTGATATAATTTGTTTTTTCTTTCTTGTTTTACTATTTTTAATTTTGTAATGTAAATATTATTTTATTATTTTTAAATGTAATGTCACGAGCCTCTAATATTTTGATTTCAAAAAAGTCATGTATCAATATGAAGAATGCTAATTTGAATTTATATTTTAATGTAATCATTTGATTAAGAAATTTGGACAAATAATTGAATATTTTTATTCAAAATTATATGAATGTCTCGTTTAAAATCATGTTTAAAATCATTTGATGATTTCTTTTTTGTATTTACGAGATTTCAAACGAATGATCTTCACAGAATGAGTCCTAGTAAAGGGTCTTGCCATCAACTACTCTACATCTCATAGTGTTTTCTAATATTCCATTTAAAATCGTTAAAATATATCTTTTTTTATGGTTAAATTTATTTAAAGTTAGTGACTAATTGGTAGTGAGAATAGTTATTATTAATCATTATCTATAAATATAATTTCTTTACTGTTAATTTTGTTTTGTGTAATCTTGGTAGTACTTCCATTTTCTATTAATTTTCTATAAGTAGGTAGTAAAATATGTCTATCAAAATATGTTTGGTGACACCAACCTGCCTAAAGGAAGCCAAGTCTGTTGGCCACTTATCAACATTGGAAGTTGTCCAAAATTTAAATAGTTTAATTCTTATCATCCAAGCTATGTTTTCTGTTATATCTACTATATACTTAATGTTTCTAAAGTAAATGTTATTCGACATAATAACAAAATTCAATTTTTCATCTCTCTGCTTTAGTCATATGATGATTCTACCAGAGCCGACTCTTTTGCACTTGTCCTGGGATCTTCACTCTACAACAGTGTCTCGATCTAGTTTTCCATTCTCTTTAAGCAAAGGTTTTGGTGATATTGATGCACTTGCACTGACTAGATTTCCTTCCGGATATCTTTTAAGCTTGGTTCCTCTTACATGTCCCCCTTTTGGATCTTCTCTATCTTTGTAAGTTATCATTTCCTTGGCCGTAAGGTTTTTCATTACCTAGTATTGTTGTATGGTCTGCCTGAACAGTGTTTACAACCTTGAGTATGGCCCGTTTCATTAATTACTGGCTCCCAATCTGCTATTGGTATTTCTTCATTTTCCACATTGGTATTTAACTCTCCCTCTCCCGCTCTTCTTACGTTCTTTCTTTTTGATTTGCTCGATGATGTCTCCGAGCCCTTCTTTTTCTGGTTTTTCTTCTTTTCTGGTCTTCAATAAACGTTTTGTCCCTCTTTCCCTCCTTCTTTTACCATATTTTCCTACTTTCGTTTCCTACGATCTCTTTAGTCCTACAACTTTACTTGTTTCGAATGTCGGAGCTTTGAAGACTTGAGAGAAACGAAATTAATACTACTGATGAGCCCTAGAAATGGGTAACTATATGGGCTCATTCTGCTCATTATTTCGATTTAATCCACCATTCTCAATAGTTTTGTGCATGTTTTTGAATGTATTTATGCAAATAGAGTGAATTGGGCTAGTCACTTTGCCATGTAGTCTAATGAATGTTTATTGCAGATTTTTTGGATAATTTTTTACAAAGACAAGGAATTTATGAGCAAATGGTAGCCAAACTCGAGGAAAATAGGGAAGAGGAATTGTAGGAGGGGTATCTTCATTAATGACCCCTTTCCTCGAATCCTCCACCTACAGCTTAGAGTACAAATGCCCACATTGATGATTCCAATGGGCAGCTGAGCAAGTCAAGTAGGACTACTGTTATCTTCAGTTCTAGGAAGTTGAGTTCCTTAATTTTAGGAGGACTCTTGGGAATCTCCATTTGTATAAATAAGAAGGCTTTGAGCCTCAGTAGGTTAGCCAGTTCTTAGTATATTTTCACACTTTTGTGCAGCATTGTACTCATCTCATTTTTGAGCTCTTTTGGGAATAGTTCATGTGATGTAACTACTATTTTTGATAATGAAGATGAACCAAGTTTTAAACCAGCACTAATCTTTTTCAGGGGGCTAAAGCTCTTGGGTTAGGGCCCAACCCAAGCTGCCCTACACCTCCTTTGTGTACTTATATGTTGTTGTTTCCATTCATCAGTTAATTTCTGCTGCATATACTCATTTTACTTCATTAGATTACGTTGCTTTTGATGGTTAGAATAGTTGTTTTTGCTTCAAGTTGCTTAAGTAAGTTGTGCAGTGACAGAAAAAGATCCAAAAAGGCTAACAACAAGTCTTGATCTCCTTTCTCCCTCCTTGGGACTATGATTTGAGGTCAAGGCACTACTGTTGCGCCCAAAAACACAATTTTTGCTCTTCCATGCAACTGCTAGTGTGATACTTTGATTTGGAAAAGTTGATATTGGTTCAGATTCAATTGCTTAGATCATTTTATGTCCTTTCACCATAGTTCTCTCGCATTATTTTCTCTCCATAAGGCATTGTTCAACATTTTTTTGTTTTTAGGTCAAAAATTAGGTTAAGCTAGACAAAACTCTGTTTTTAGGTCTTGCTTTGGTCAGTTTCGAGAAGTAAGTGTGCAGATCTCTTACAGGATATCCCAGCTCATCATTCCTCCATAAAATAGCTAGCACTAGCTCACTTCTTGCATATCCCCTAGCTCATTCACCACATTTCGCCAATCTGCCCTAATTTCTATGTTATTCTTCCATAACGCTACTTTCTTGCCATTTGAGAAAATCCAACCATATCCTTCGTCCCTGATCCTCCTTGACAAGTTATATACCCATCAACACCTTCATCCAGCCTTCATTTCCCATTTCACATCATTTTTCCACCTTTAAACCTCTAAAAACCACTTTTGGCCTCCTCTTGTAGATCCTCCTGTAGATCCCTTGCAGCCTCCTGTAGAATTTCCTGCGAGTGGTTTTTCGAAGTCTAATCACAATGGAAGTCTTTAGAAGGGTACTAGGGGCTTCTTAGGACCTCTCCACACCTTCCTCACCATCTGCAAAAGCAAACTCCATATTCCTTTGCCACCAAACCTCTGCACAGTCACAACCAACCAAATCACAAGCATAATAATTCCACATAAAAATACTCAAAAGTACAAAAATATGATTTCCTCTAATTTCTCCTTCGAAGTAGCTTGAATAAATGCAATTTACTTTTTTAGTATTGAATGGCACTTGTTTCATTAGTTTCCATATCTTTTCTTGCAAAAATAGGGTTAGTGGGTAAACTAGGGTTTGCTAGGGTTTTCATTTCATTTCAGTTTTCATTCTCTTTGTACCAGTAGAATAGCCCTTGTAGAGTTAGTTTCATTTCATCACAGTTAAAGATTCTTCTGAGAACTCACAGAAGTTAGCTTAAGCTCCTAGCGAACTTCCACGATCTGATCAAGTGACAGCCTGCAGTAAAAGTTAGTACTTCTGCAAACAGCACTGTCGCTTCCAAGTTTGTCACGAACTACTGGATTGATAAAAGTAAAGAAGGAAGCCCTAGGAGTTGCAGCATTATTGATGCAATATTGGAGCTCACCACTCCTTTTGGCTTCATTGCCGACGAAGTGTCAGAGTATTTTGTGATTACTTCTTTTCTTCTATTTTCTACTCCAACATTCTACTAAGTAGTTTATTTTAGCAAAAGTAGAGTAGTTGTTTCATTTCAATTATGAAATTTCAATTTTGCAAAAGTAGATTAGACATTTCCTACTTTCATTTCAATTCTGCAATTTCAATTCTACAAAAGTAGATTAGAAATTTCCTACTTTCATTTCAATTCTGCAAAAGTAGATTAGACATTTCCTGCTTTCACTTCAATTCTACAATTCCATTCTAGCAATAATAGATTAGACATTTCCTGCTTTCATTTCAATTCTGCAATTTCATTTCAACAAGCGTAGATTAGGAATTTCCTTATTTCATTTCAATTATAGAATTTCTATTTCAGCAAGATTCATTTCAGTTAGTTGCAATTTGTTGTTCAATCTATTTCAGTTTTACAGGTACAAGTAGAAAATAATAAACAAAAATCACCCAAAAAAAGAGATTTCCTTTCATGCCTCATAGGAACCGAGACAATTCAGGAAAATTCCTACCCAACACCCCCACCACATCACTAAGTCACCCTTCTCTCTTCTTTGGTGGCAGTGATCCAGAAGAACCTATAGGTGAACCTCCAGAGATATACGAAGATCCTATAATAGAAGAAGAGCAAGAAATCATTCCTCCTAAGACCATGGCTGAAAACAAAAACATTAGAGGAAATGGGAAAAGAATAGAAGGTGCCTTTCCTATATGAGAGACCAATGGGAATACAAAAATGAAAAACGTAAGTCCTTCGGCCTTACCTCACTTCCATGGACTAACTACCGAAGATCCTGATACCTTCTTGTTTGAATTTGTTGTTCTCTGTCAAACCTATGACTATGCAGAGGACAAGCAGAAGTTGAAATTGTTTCCTTCTACCCTCAAGGATGCAACATTGCGCTGGTTAATGGGGTTACCTAGAAATAGTATCACAACTTGGGCTCAGATATAGCAAGCTTTTAACAACAAATATGAGGACTACTGTAGGTCAAAGGATACAAAGGAATAAATCTCCTGAATGACCATGGGAAGTGATGAATCTTTAGAAGACTATGAAGAGAGGTTTCAACTCAGTTATAAAAGGGCCAGGTGCACACTTGACCCCAAATCTCTGAAGTTGGTCCTATTTAGAGGAGTCCCTGAAGACCTTCTAGATACCCTCCATTTGCTAGCCGGGGGAGACATCTACCAACTTCCTTATGATGACATAAAGACATTGTTTAGAAACCATTCTAGGTCAGCTAGAAAGAGAGGTAGGGGAATTCAACCTTTAGCCAGTACATGCTCATCTAGTTCATCCCTTAGAAACGAACTTGAGAATCGTCTACAAGATTTCAAGATTGAGATGAGGCAGACTCTTTCCATGCGAATGGATACATTGCATATCAAAAGGAAACAAGAGGAAGCTGAGAGGGCTTTGGCCATATTTTGTCCCATGTGCACTAGAAAGCATCCTAGGAACAAATGTCCATTGCACTCTATAGTAGTGTGTTTAGTCTGTGAAGAATACCATCTTATGAATCAATGCCATTCCTTGCCCAGAATTAAAGTTGCATATCAAGGGGCCAAAGGAGCCACTGAACCACTCTATTTCATGAACCAAAGGAGGCCACATGGACACAGACCTTACCAGCAGGGAATGCGAGGGACGTCCCAGACTTATTACAACCCCAATCAAGCCACTTCCATGCCTTCTTAGGGTTCGCCTGCTCATCCTTCCTAGTCCACACCCTCTCCTTGGTCGTAACCTCCTCAATACCAGGCTCTGCTAGTTGCTCATTCGTTTCACTCTTATGCTCAGCCACAACCTTAGTGGAATGCACCTCATCAGGGATGCAAGCCCCAGTTCAACTCTCTTCCTCGTCTTTTCCCTCCACCACGTGCTCCACCAAGACAACCCCAAATACCTACTCAAGGTATATAGTGGAGAAACATCATGTCCGACCTATGTTGTGGAGATTCAGGAGATTAACCTACGATCTGGGAAGATTCTCCCAGATAGCTAACACCCTTCTAAGGAGGATGAGGAAGAAAAAAAGGAAAGTGAACCAAAAGTCATCCCACCCTTTCTTGAGATACTAACTAGAACCACACAACCAACCCCAGAAGAAACTGAACTTCTGGGAGAATTAAAACAATTATGTTTAAAGATATCACTTCTCCAAGCCATAAAGGATGTGCCCATATACAACAATATGATCAAGGAGTAGTACTTCAGGAACCTAAGCAAGCACAAGAGAGATGCCCCAACTATCAATGTCATAGGACAACTGTCCAACCTGATGTTGGGGCAAGTAATATGTCCGAAATATCTAGAACCTGGGAGTCCTGTAGTTGATGTCCACATCAATGGCACCATAATCCCCCATACCTTGATTGATCTAGGGGCTGCCATTAATGTGATGACCAGAGACATTATGCTCAAACTCAACCTTCAGGGTTCCCTGAGAAAGACCACAACAGTCTTGCAGTTAGCAGACCGCTCCACCATGACCCCTGTGGGGATTTTGGAAGATGTAATGGTCTCTATTGACTCCTGAGAGTACCCTGCTGATTTCCTGGTTCTCCAGCCAAAGGAAAAGCTCACCAGGTATCCTCTCATCCTGGGAAGACCTTGGTTAGCTACTGCAGATGCCTACATCAGTTGTCCAGTTGGGAACATGACAATCAAGAATGGGCATATGTCCAAGCAACTAGTCCTATATCCTCTTGCCCAACCTTTGTTAGAACATGATTTACATCTCTGGTTGGAGGAGGAAGATCAGGATGAAGCCTATTCTACACCATTGTGTATAGTAGAGGCTACCATGGGGGGTCGACAAACCGGGGATGACCTTATTGAAAACTTGATTCATAATCCACCACCTAATGTGTTGCCATTAGAAGAGTTGGTGGAAGAAACCCAGGCCAATCCTGTAATTGATCTCTGTGTGGCTGATCTGACCTCTCTTCGAGTGAAGAATGTGGAATTCAGCCCAGAAAGGACCTTGAAGATCAACTCATCCCTGTCCACCTCTCAGGAGAAAGAAGTGTGTAACTTATTGGAAAACCACTTGGATGCTCTTGCTTGGAGCTATAAGGAGATGAAGGGAGTCCACCCTTTAGTCTATACTTATCACATTTACATTAAAGAAGATTGTAAACCAGTCAGGCAACCTCAAAGGAGGATGAATCCAGCTGTTAAGGACATTGTCAAAGAAGAATTGCAAAAGTTGTTGGATGAAGGATTCATCTAACCCATCTCTGACAGCGAATGGGTCTCTCCCTTGGTGCTAGTGCCAAAGAAAAATGGGAAGTTGACAATCTATGTAGAATATTGGGAACTAAACAAGGCCACCAAGGAGGACCATTTCCCTTTGCTTTTCATAGATCAAGTGTTAGATGGCCTGGTAGGGAAGAAGTTCTTCTTCTTCCTAGATTGGTTTAGTAGATACAACCAGATCCAAATCAGTCTGGAAGACCAAGATTAGAAAACTTTCACTTGTCCTTGGGGTAATTTTGCATATCGGGTCCTTCCTTTTGGGTTGTGCAATGCTACCGCCACTTTCTAGAGAGCGGTACTGAGTATATTTGCTGAACTAGCTCATGATTCAGCAGAAATCTATATGTATGAGTTTACACTTTATGGTTCTAACTTCCAGGAAGCTTTGACTAACCTAGGAAAAGTTTTAGCCAAGTGCATCAAAATGAACCTGTCCCTAAGTCCTGAAAAATGCGAATTCTAAATGACTGAAGGGAACGTGCTAGGTCATACAATTTCTCAGCAAGGATTATAGGTGGATCCAAATAAATTGCAATCATCCAAAGGGTCCCACCTCCTCAAAAGGTAAGAGATGTTTGGAGTTTACTAGGCTCAGCAGGGTATTATATAAGATTCATTAAGGATTTTAGTAAGGTAGCTTCTCCATTACTTGGTCTTTTGGGAAATGATGTTGAGTTCATATGGACTGACAACTGTCAAGAGGCTTTGGATACCTTGAAAGGTAAACTGGTAATCGCCCCAATTTTGAGAGGTCTAGACTGGGCCCTACCTTTCCACACTCACACAGATGCCTCGAACAAGGAAATAGGAGTAGCCTTAGGGAAAGTTGATGAGAAGCTACCTTATTCCATATATTTTGTCAATAAGAACCTATCCAAGCCATAATTAAACTACAATGTAACCGAAAAGGAGCTCCTAGGTGTAGTCCATTCCCTAAGTAAGTTCAGACACTACATCATCGGCTATCAAACATTCGTACACACCAATCATGCTGCAATTAGGTATTTGATGAATAACCCATATATAAATTCTTGTATTATTAAATGGTTACTTTTATTACAGTAGTTTGATTTGACCATTGTTGATAAGCCGGGTATGGAAAATGTTGTTGCTAACTTTCTATCTAGATTAGATATGCCTACAGGTGAAGAAGGAATGGTGGCTGATCAAATGCCAGATGAACACCTATTTGGTATTTCAGTACTCTCTCCATGGTTTGTTGATATAGCAAATTACTTGCTTTCAACACAGTTTCCACCACACTTGTCCTCAAAAGAGAAGAGAAAGATCGTAAGGAAAGGTGCCCCATTCACCTGGATTGGGGGCAATCTTTTTAAACTTGGCCCAGATCAAATTTTGAGGCGATGTGTTAGGGAGGAGGAAGTTTTTGACATTCTCCTAACCTGTCATGGTGGGCCCTGTGGGGGCCATTTTGCAGCAAAAAGGACAACCTTCAAAGTTCTGCAAGTAGGTTACTATTGGCCCACTCTTCATTATGTCAGAAGATATATTAGCCAATGTGACCGATGTCAAAGGATGGGGAAACCTACTCCAACGGATGAGATGCTCCTGCAACCTAAAGTGACTTTCGAGCAATTTAAGAAGTGGGGCATGGAATTTGTGGGTCCCATCAACCCTCCTTCAAAACAGAAATCTTACATCATTGTGTGTACTAATTATGTGACAAAATGGGCAGAAACAAAGGCAATCAAGGCAACAACAAACGGAAAAGTAGCTGAGTTTCTGAGGGAAAATATATTTTACAAGTTTGGCTATCCAAGAGAATTAGTCACAGATCAAGGGAGTCAGTTTACCTCTAATATTATTGAAGACATACTCAGACATCACAAGATTAAGCACAAAACTTCCACCCCTTATCATCCATAAGCAAATGAATAGGTGGAAGTCTCTAATAGAGCTTTGGAAGGAATTTTGACTAAGTCAATGAGCAACAACGGAAAAGATTGGGCAGATTGATTGGTTGAGGCCACCTGGGACTATAACACCACATGGAAAACCACCACAGGGTTCAGACGCTATGAGTTGGTCTACGGGAAGAAGGCTTTGTTGTCAATAGAATTTGAATATAACACATTAAGGATGGCAACTCAGCTGGACCTAAATCTCATCGATGCACAAAAGGAAAGGTTACTTCAGCTAAATGGATTGGATGAGCAGAGATTGCAGGCCCTTCTCTACTTAGAGGTATTCCAACTTTAAAGAAAAATATGGCATGACAGACACCTCAAAGAAAAACAATTCTCAGAAGGAGATTTGGCAATGTTGTATGATTCAAGATATAAAGATTTCAAGGGTAAACTGAGGACAAGATGGTTGGGACCATACACAGTAGAAAAATGAAATGACAATGGTTCAGTCCTGATCTGGACAATCGACAAAGAAGCCATCCCCATGCTCGTTAATGGGAATAGGTTGAAGATCTATAGGAAGCCCCTTTCTAAGGAGGAATTTATTGAAAATATGAGTAAAATAGTGTTGGTAGTGGAGCAAGTCTCTACCTCCACTCCACCCACACCTTGAGCTAAAAAAAAGGAAAAAGCAGAAAATGAATAAAAGATCCCTCGGTGAAAACCTCTTGGAGGTGCTTAGGGCAGGCAGTGAGGGTGAGAACCTCCTAGAGGCACCCCAGCTCTCTCATAAAAAAAAAAAAATAAAAAATAAAAAAAAAAACTAACTTCTTTTGAATGCATTATAGATTGCAGGAGGGTCACACAAGAGAAAAAAGACATGGCCAGGCTACATACACCCTTGATAGCTCATTCCTCCATCGCCATTATCTTTTCCCAGGCCTTGGTCTCGCTTGTTCTGAAAATTTTGCATCCTACAGGAAACTCTGTGCATTCTACACGAGGATCCTGTAGAAAATACAAAGAGCCCAAAATCAAGTTCAGAGAAGAATCTGAGGGCTAGAAAATTGTCCAGAAGGCCTGTGGACTACCCTACCACCATTCATCCTCCTAATTCTCCATTTCATCCTTGTGCACGCAAATTTCCACTTGCTTTTACTTCCCTGCACAGAAAACACTGAAATTTAGTTTCTTTCATTTTTAAACAAAAAAATGATGATGAATAAAATAGTAGCATTCTTCACTTGTTTCTTACCTAATGTATTCCAGATGTTATTCCTTTCCTTCAAAACCTTCGGCAGCTATCTCTTCAGTCTTTGCTCAAGCATCAACAAGAAATTTTAGAGGGAGAAGCAACGACAGGAAATCCTGCAAGATTCTTGTAATAGTTGATCCCCTTAAGAAAACAAGCTCCAGAGGCAGGGTCAATGTAACCAAGATTTATGCAACGTACAAGGAGCAGTGCCTGATCAAAAATCACTAGCATAAGCCACCAGTTCAATGGCCACGAGCACCACCAGTAGCAGCAATAAAAAAAACAAAGTGCCAAAGTCTGAGCATGCAAAGCATGGTAGTGACTAACATGTAAGTGGCTAAACTTGTTCCTCTTTTCCATGAATATTATTTAGAAACTACATGAACCATTGATATGGTCGCGATTAGATGAAATCGGTGGCTAGCTAACTAGCCACCCTTGTCCAGTTCAAACCACCTCGTTGAGTTCAAACACGCTTCATCTAATTAAAATAGCAGTTCAAAAGACGCAATCAGCACGTGTGGTCCGTCAACTCGAGAAGAAAAACTCAGAACTGGTATTAGTGGTAGTGTATAACGGGAATAATGGAAGTGATGGCGGGCAGGCAACATGAAATACCATAATGGCACTGGAGTAGAACCAACGGTCTGGATGGGGATAACGTACCCATCCTCCCACCTCACCTCGTCACCGTAGATCACGCCATCAGCTTAAGTACACTACGGTCGAGGCCTCCACCACCTTTTGTTTTCATTTGCATTAACGAGTTCTCGACTGCAGCAACTCACCTACCACCTTCAGAACATGGAACCAGTCGTTCTCTGTCAGTTTTCAAAACCCTCCTACTTATCGGGCTCTACAGGAGCATTATCGCATTCTACAAGAGCAAAACACCGTCTATAGGAGCCTTTCTAAAGGAAGTCCATAGAGCAGCTCTGTAGAGGAAAATTTCAAAAATATTTCCAAATTTGAGCTCAAAAAGAGGTAGGCTCAAAAACCCATTCTGCATGTGATATATCTATACAAGGTGGTGGGATTAGAAGCAAAGTATTTGGTTGAAAAATAAAAGGAATGTGAGCACAAAAGTCTACCTTTGTTTTTCTAAATTCGATACAATCTCTCCATTTTCTTCTCTGCACTAAAAGTTTGTCTTTTTGTTCCCTGTATTATCGTGTAAAAAAAAAGGTATGCAACCATAGAAAATCAAGCCTGTGAAAGAAAACAAATTTGCATTAGGAAGTCTGTTTATTTTGTCAGAAAGAAAAACATTTTTTTATATACTGCCTGTTCTGTCAAGATGTTGATTTCCTCCAAAAGCTCAAGAAGTAAATTTAGGTTGGAAACAGGGTTTGAAGGGAGGGAAAAATTTCAAATTGATGTTGTGAAAAATGAAGAACACGAAAAATTCCCTCTCTGGTTCCAGAAAGACAAACCTCAGTTATTCTTTTGTTTTTGGTTTTGAAAAGTTTTTTACCTTCCTCTTCACCTGAGAATTCCTAGCAGTCGCTAAAAACCATGACAAAAGGTTTTATGAGAAATGGGCCTTTGAACTCCAACAAATTGCATGAACACCTAGAAGTGGTAGCCCTCTTCACCAGGGCACACTGGATGCCTTTCTTTGAGAGAATTCATGGGTATGATGAGGAAGTGACAGAGGAATTCTTAACGTCCTTAAGATCCCATTCAAAAACACATGCTACAGTCAGTTTTAGGGGTCTGACCATAGAGCTTACACCAGAATTTATCAGCAGAATTACAGGT
>APFE031261548.1:3349-39142 GCA_000404065.3 Pinus taeda
TATAGGAGGTAATCATACACAAATTGAATGATCTGATATCTAAGTTGCATGAAATAAAAATAAGATTAAGCTACACATTCACTCTACAATCCCTCACCATTCGGTAACTAAAGAATGATATGAATAGTCTAATCACTAACTTGCAGAAAAGTAAATGAACAAAGCAAAACTAAAGAAATAAGCAGTGCTGGAATTAAAACCAATAAAACAAATCAGCAGTAGGACAAGATAATTCCATCATGTCATTAGTCATCAAAAACTATATGCACTGCCCGGGCTTCCTATTAGAACCTGAGATGCAAACACTGATCAGTTGACAATCAATTAAAAACATAAAAGAAGCTATGGACAGTAAATAACATAAATACCATGAGAAAGTTAATATATACAACAAATATCTATGGTATCAAGAGCATAAAATGAAGAAAAACATAAAGCTATACATCAACTACAGGACCTTGGTGTACAAGAGCCCTCTGCACCCTCGGTCAATCAGAACCAATCACGAATTTGAACACAAAATCAGTTTCTTATCATATATTGCAATGTAGTCATGAAATAGAAACTAAGTCTCGGCTCAAAGGCTCGTACAACAGTGAAGTTTACACACAGCAACTACTAGCCTATACGCATATGAAGATGCGTTATTTATAGAAGAAAATACATAACTAACTAACACGGTCTGCGCTGGTAGCCAAACATGTAAAAGACCATAATCGGAGTTTTAGCAGCATGGTAGCCGTGGGAAGTAAATCCAGGGAGGTGGTTTGTTAGATTCAGTCCATGAGCAGTCCCTAGGTGTTAGCACACCTCCTAAAACTCAGGACCTTGCCACGCAATCCTCCTCGTGTTGAAAACAGAGTCGTGCCATCGCTTAACTCCTTGTGTTGACCACCGTTTGACTGGCCTTGACCGTAGGCTTCTGTGGATGATTTGGCTGAACCAAGGGGACATGTTCCATGTCCATGTCCTTTATAGCTTGCCCATGTGGCTAAGTTCTTCAATAGACACCTGTAGCATATAGTTTAACAAAAAGGCTACGGAAACTGATTCTCGCTGCGGAAAGTGACAGATTCCGCAACTGGTTGAACAAAATTCTAAACCAAACAACAGTCACAAAACATAGTTAGGAAACCATTTATGTACTCATTTTAAACTATTATGCAATGATTTGATAGCTTAGAGGTTCAGTTAACTGGAGAAAAAGGCTAAAAAGGGATGTAGGGAAGGTGTAAGTTTGGGACTCAACAAATATGACAAAATATGGTGACTCACCTCTTCATTTACAGATGTTGTGATTAATGCATAAGCTTTGTTGTTCTTGTTTTCCCAAATGATGAGCTCTTTGTCTAAGGTAGGCTATATTGGGTCATTGTCTCCTTCTCCGACACACACTCCTTTCCACAACTCATTGAAAATGAGGGTGTGCTTTATCATTCGGGACCATTCAGGATAGTTCTCCTTGCTAGTGAGAACTATTCCCACCATGGATATGATTGAATGCATTCTGTAAAAAAATCATTTCTGCTAATAGAAAAATACTTCTGCTAGCAAAGAGCAAAACTATATTTTATCCATATAGAATATCACCATTTGTAATTTCAACCTTATTTCATAAAATATATCAAGCATCCATGCCCTTGACAAGAAAGAACTGCTCAATGCACCATTATCAATATATTGTATTCCTTAAATCCATAATGACTAATAAAATAAGGAAAATCTTGAACAAAACTATTTCTGCTCAACGCCCCTTTTTCTTTTTAGTGATACCAAGGTTAGTCAAACACCTTCACAGTCTTAACATCTACCACACAAAAATTAAACTATTACTCTTTTAACCCTCTGTGCTGGTACAATCATAAAATTGTGGTGAAAATTACAGAAATATGGCCATGTCATCTTCGCTCGCCATTGTAAATTCTTTCGCAAAGCTTGCACACTATTCTCCTTTTACCAACTTTGCACGATTCTGCTCATTTCTGTAAGCTAGCTTGTGGTTTCCTAAATCCGGACGCCACCATGGCCGGCCAACCAATTCTTTACTGCCTTGCGGGTGAAGTTTTCCTGTCGTGGGGTATAAATAAGTGATGCTTTAAAAACTTTACTCAGCGGAATTCCTCAACACTCCAGCTTGTCTTAACAATGAAAATGCTTCCAATGCCATTCTTGCGTCAAATTTAAGGAACAACAATGCAAGTTCTAGACAGATTTTCCTCAGCCACAGCTAATCATGGAAACTTAAGTAAAATCCTCCATATCAGATCCATTAACATAACCACGCATATCAGGACAATAACATAACCACACATATAACTGTATCAACGTATTAATAATAATTGTAACAACAGTGTTTTCATTGAAAAACAGAGAAAATGGGAGACGCTTTACAAAACCAGAGAATGAACACCACTCATTCTAATGCATCCATTTCATCCACGCCTTCATGCAATACATACCATACTCGAATTTTGCCATCGAGGCTACTCGTATACATCAGGTAGCAGTTCAACAAATCATCAATGCGTGCACTGATACACTTTACTGGAGCTGTATGGCCTTCCAAAACCGCTACGCTGTTATTCAAAACGCAGGTAATGTCAGATGTAGGTCTGATAAATGGAATATGGCAGAACAACAAACGTTCATGGACAGTCGCCTTCAGGCAGACAGAGAGTGCAGGTAAGGAATATGGCAGACAAACAAAGGAGTTACAAGGAGCATGAAAGCTAAAAAAGGAGCTGGCTCTGATACCATGTTAGGCCAGGCAGTAACTCCATTAGGCAGAAAAACTGATTCTTATTCATTCAATCAGGTAGCTCTGTTATATACATGAGGGAGAGACTATTCAGTTCATCTCCCAATGATTGTTCACATTTCTCATTTCTTTATTTACAGATATTTACCCAATCACATGGATTAGGTGTCAACAAAATTTATTTTCCTATATCACAAAATTAAAATTAAAATTAATCTTTACAAAGTGGTTGAAAATGAAATGAATAAATTATATTTTCTTACTTCATCAATATTGTGTTAATATCTCTCCCAAAACCATTTCTTCACGAAACATAGATAAAAATTTTCAAATTAACTTCTACTTGATATCCCTAAAATCTGGAATGCACTCTCATGTTAATAAATTTCAGTTATTTCCAATTTAGAAAAACAAAACCTAAAATGAATAAGTAAGAATTTCAATTATTTCCAATTTAAAAAAACAAAACCTAAAATGAATAGTCATCCATAAAACTTTGACACAATTCAATAAATCCAAATAGCCTTAGTTTACTAGCTAACTCTTATTCTCATATGTCATTTCCAAACTTCTCAAAGTTACTTCATAAGATCATTTTCTTTTCTTACAATACATAACCTTCTTATGCTCAAAACAAGGTTTACTATTTTACACGCAAGAATATTTTACACTGAAAAAATTAAACCAAATGTTGCTATTTCATTTGAGATGGAGCTTCACAATAAAGAATTTTTGGAAGTTGTTAGAGAAGAGCTTATGTACTTACATTTTTATATCCGAGATGATATTTAAATAGGGTTGGAATGAAATATGTGTTATCCCAATTCATATGTATTGAAGGATGGTTAGAGGAACTTCATTTTATGAGTTGTGGTATCAAGCCGTGGATATCACTTGCAATGGAAAGATGTAGTTGATATCAGATGGGAAACCATCAATAAATTAACTCTCTTGTCTGACCCTATGGCATACACATATGAAAGAAGTGAGGTCTTGTCTATTATTTTCCTTATATTTTATAAAGACTTAATGAAATGCTTCTTTAACCTTAGCTATACAATTCAGGTGCCTGATAAAGAATGATTTGACGCATACCAATGCAGCTTTATCACGATTAAATAATATACCTTTAAACATTTACTTTTGTTTTGATTCAATATAATTTGTATTACTCATGTACCTTGTAAAATGGGGTTTGTAAGTGCTTTGAAAAGGTTCTAAATAAAAGTTTGTAGATTTTAATACTTCTTTAGTTTCTATTCTATTCGCTAATTAATTGACTTTCTATCATGCTCCTCCATTATTCTCTTAAATAATTTAATCAATTTCCAATCAGTCTTCTCTATCTACATCACCATCACCATTTTCTTGAAATAATCGATTTCCAATCAGTCTTCCCTATCTACATCACCATTTTCTTGAAATACCTTTGGAAGAAAAAAGGAAAATATTGCCTTTAATATAAGTCATTTTCCAATTTTATAAATCAATTTAGAAGGAAGGGAAAAGTTCGGAGGATAAAGATGGATGATAATTTTTAGTATTGAGTTAAGAGATATGTGGAAGTGGAAATGTGACCCTGTTTTTCATTTGTGAATGTCTTAAAACAAGGAAATAGTTATTTTATTATTATATAAAAGAATTTGTTTTAAATAAAATTTGCTTTAGGTAATTTTTAAGAATTTATCGTTATGTATTTATTTTTTATCTATCATATTACTTTTATTATTTTATATCGTTATTATTTGTTTATGGAATCAATGTTATTTATATTTTATTTAAATATAATATATTAGTGATATATATTTTATTTTTGTAAGCAAAGGTGTTATCCTTGTTTTTCTATTATCAAGTCAAAAAATTACAGCAAGATTGGTGGAGCCATCTACACGCCCACAAGGGGAAACCGAGTAGGGCATCCACCTAAAGTTTTTAACCGCAGACCAAAAAAAGAAATACCACAGTCTGTTTTTCCATGCTATATAAACTAAACAATCATTCCACGTTCTGATTCTGCTGATATACACATGATTGCTATCTATTACAAAACTATGAAACCTGTCTAGTCTATCTATATTACGCAGATTCATCAAAAAAGAGAAAAGCAAAACAGAAGTTACTCAGTTGCATCTCCTAGATTCTGAGAGATCTCTTTGTTGCTCTGCTTCTGACCTTCTTTAAGCATCTGCTGGATCTCGTCCAGCTTTTTCTCCTGCATTTCCATGGTAATTTACAGCATGCGGAGCTCCCTCCTCAGATTTGGGACTCCCTGAGCCAACTCTGCCATCTCGGTAGCAGCCTGCTCCAGAGCCTTAGCCAATAACTGTTTCATAACCCAGTAGATGTGTAAAGATTGTTTAAACAGGGACATTCTGCCTCTAGTATTGCTGGGGTCATGAACAAGAAATTCCCAGTCCTCCATCTCAGAGTCGGATTGGGCTTGAATAACTTCTTCTTCCATGTTCTGGATAATCCTTCTGATTCTGGGACATGTATTCTGAGAGTAGGCCCTCTCAGCTTGCTGGATTTTCTGTTCAATAGTCTGTCTAGCCCTTCTGTCGGGCCTCCTACTCTGTTCCGGTCTTTCTCCCCTGCCTCCACGAGCTCTATTCACCCCACTACCGCGCCCATTGCTTGGTTCTGCCTCACTATTTGCGTGTCTATTCCTCGGCTGCCGCCCTCTGTGCGGTACCCTTCTTCCCCGCCGACTCCGCTGGTTGATTCCAATGGCGTACTACTCCCATTCCTCTGCATTTCTGCTTTGCTCTCTACTTTCGTCCTCCTCATAAATGTCGAGGATTTCATAAATCTCCTCCGCTCTCTCTTCTTTCAACACCTCTTTACCCTTCCTGTCTTGCTCTCTGCCTCTCTCCGCTTCCATCTCTTCCGCTAGCCTGGCTCTCTTCCTGGTCTCCATAATACAGCTCACAGGGGAACGTCTTCGCTTAGCTCGGGAGTTTCTCGTCGAACCTGTGTTTCCTCTCGCTCTGCGGATGTTAATTGTATCCTTTTGGTGCCGTTTGCTTTGCCTGCAGCTGATATATAATCCCTTATCCCTCTCCTCCTATCTGTCTCATTGTCCTTACCCTGCCATCTGTTATTCCTGCCTACGCATTTCCGATCAACAATCTTGTTAGATTGATTTCCATTTAAGGTCGCTGACATGTCCTTTCCTTCTCTCTGCCGGTTCGTAGCTATGATTGGAGTTTTATGAGGTGGATTTTTCCGTTCTGTTTTCGCACCTTCCCGATTTGATCTCGCATGGTGATCAATGATCTCCCCCCCAGGTCCTTTCTGACACTTATTTATTGTCTGAACCGATTTCCCCATATCCCCAGTTTTTCGCACGAGTATTGCAACTCACGGGTGAAGCCTATTCATGATGATCCTTCGAGGCCTGGTCATGGTCATGATTTATAATACTGTCTAGCTCCTTCCATTCTCCGTTAGGTTGAATCGTTCTCCACATGCTGTCTACCTTGCCAGCTCGGCCCTTACAACCCCAGTTTGCAAGAAAATCCGCCGCATGATTCCCATTTCTTTTCACATGGTTGAAGATTTTGTAGTCCACACGCTTCAGTAATTTTGCAATGTCCTGAATGATGCCAGCTGTTCGCCAGCTGCTGGTGACCTGTTCCCAGTTCCTACCATTATTAATCTTTTTCAATATTTCTATTACCATTTGGGAATCCTCCTCAATCTCCAGGTTTCTATAACCGTTACATATTGTGATTTGTAGACCTTGGTGGACGGCCCATAGCTCAGCCTCGTTATTAGTCATTTCTCCTCCCCACTCTGCAAAAATCCATCTGGTATTCTGCTAGCTGTCCCTAAAGATTCCTCCGAATCCAGCATTGCCTGGATTCCCTTTCGAAGCCCCGTCAAAGTTTAATTTAACAAAATTACCTTTGGGGTATTCGAACCTGTCCTGGCTCTGGTTCCTTGTATTGATCCTCACCGGCCGTTTGTTGTGGACCATCTCGTAATTTAGGTTTAACGATTTGAGGATTTGGACCTCACCCTGTTCAGCCTTCCAATCCTCCATCTCCCATCTTTCCACCAATATCGTTTCTCTGGTGAGATCGACAACCCGTTTCCATATCTTTTCCGAATTTTTACCTTTGTTCTGAAAAATTCTTCGGTTACGTTCCTTCCACACCATCCAGAGAACAAAGCCTGCCATGAGATCCCAGGCTCTCTGCACCACTCTGCATTGGAATTTTTCGTTCTGCCATAGGAAAATAATTTCTCTAGTTTCTTTCGGATACTTTCCCGGTTTGCCGAATAGCCTCCCTACTTCCCTCCAAAGAGTTCTGGTATAGTCACAATTGATTAATAAATGTTCCTACGTTTCTGGCTCTCTGTTGCATAAGTGGCATTTCGAAGGACCATTGAAGCCTTTCTGCTGGAGCTTATCCCAAGTCAGAATCTTATGATTGGCTACCAACCATGCAAAAATAGTAACTTTCGGCCACTAGTTTTTTCCCCAAAAGATTTTCTAGTCCTGGGTTCTCTCCGAGGCTGCTTGCTGATCTATCAAATAGTATGCTTCTCTGACTGTGAAAGTTCCTTTTGTTGACTTCCCCCATCTGATGATATCTTTCCCTGTTCTCACCTTTACTTTCCGGGATTCAATTTCCTTCCAAAAAACCTCATGTTGCTCCTGGTTTGTCTCAATGTCCCAGCCCTCCAAAGGTTTCCACTTCCACCAGATCCCATCCAATTCATTTTCTTTCCAGTAATCTTTAATATACCTGTGATTTTTCCCAATTTTGTTTTGAATATCCTGAATGCCTTGGATGTTGTTCATTTTCTCCCGTTGATGCCACTTTTCTTCCCAAAAATTTGCTTCCTCTCCAGCTCTGATTTCCCACAAGATGTTTTTATTTACTATGTCGCGGTTTTGACTGGCTAACTCCCATATAGTCGAACCCCTCGGGGTCTCCTGTATGCGATAAATTTCCTTCGTTGACGATGGCATATTGTATTTGTGCCTCCAAAGTTGTTTCCAAAGGTAATTACCCCCTCTCATCCAACGCCACCAGAGTTTAGCACCAAGAATTTTATTGAGCTTACTCGGGTCCCTGAGGCCCAGACCTCCCTCCTCCTTGTGTTTTATCAAGTGCTTCCAGGAAACTAAAGCCCACTTCTTCTGGTTAGAAGACCCTCCCCAGATGAATTTCCTTAGCACTTCTCTAATCTTGATACAGACTCCTTGAGGTGCTTCCATAATCGAGAGGGGATATATAAGGATTTCTTGTAAAACAGATTTAACCAAAACAATCCTTCCTGCAATATTTAGGGTTCGAAAGGTCTAGTTTGTCATTCTATTTGTTAATTTGTCAAGGATTCCCTGCCAATTCTTCAGTCTTTTCGAACTGTAATCTAGGATATTACCCAAGTATTTTGTTGGGAGGTCTCCTTGTTTGAATCCAAGCAATCTAGTCAGGTGCCTTTTCACTGTCTCCACTGTATTAAATATAAAGGTGCAGGATTTGTCCTTGTTTATTTCCATGCCAGAAGCCTCGGCAAATAAGTCAAGAGCCTTTTTCAGGTTTCTCACTTCCCTCACAGTTGGTTCCCCGAACAGCATAATGTCATCAACGAATTGTTGATGGGTTATAGGCAATTCATTACCCCACAACCTGAGCCCTTTGATATTACCAGTTATTCTTTCTTGCTTAAGGTACCTACCCAAGCCTTCAGCAGCAAGAATGAACAGGAAAGGCGATATAGGGTCGCCTTGCCTTATTCCTCTGGAGGCCTTAAAGGTCTTCGAAGGAGTGCCATTAACTAATATTGAGAAATTGGGGGTTGATATACAACTGAGAACCCAACTTATCCATCTGTTACTAAAGCCAAAGCTTCTCAGAATTTCTTCTAAGTACTGCCAACTAACTCTGTCATAGGCTTTTGACAAATCTAGTTTTATCATCATTCCTTTTTGTTTCTTAGTTTTCATAGAATGGATAACTTCTTGGGTAACTACTAATCCATCTAGAATTTGGCGCCCTTCCACAAACCCAGTTTGTTCTGGGGATATTAACTTCTCTAACAACAGTTTTAGCCTTTTAGCCATTAGAGAGGAAATTATCTTGTAAATAACATTACAAAGGGCAATGGGTCTAAAGCCCTTGGCATCCTCTGAATTATCAGTTTTAGGGATCAAAGAGAAAAAGGTAGAGTTAAGAGCATTCCATACCTTTTGGTTCATCCGGGATTCCTCTACCAGATCCAGAATTTCCTTACCCAAGAAATGCCACCCCGCTTGATAGAAGTCAACTGAAAAGCCATCAGGACCAGGGGTAGTGCCTTTCTTCATGCTCATCATTACTTCCTCCACCTCGTCCAAACTAGCTGCTCTCATTAAGGCTTTGTTCTGGTCCTCAGTAACCATACTGGGGATGGCCCTGTATATTTGCCTGATCGCTTCAGATCTATCCAATTGGGGTTCAGTTAGAATTCCTTTGTGATAGTCCATCAACACTATTTCAATCCCTTCCTGCTCCACAATCCTTTCCCCGTTCTCATTCTTGATTGAAAATATTTTGTTTCTCTGTCTATGCTGAACCATTGCTTGGTGGAAAAATCTAGTGTTCCTCTCTCCTTCCCCGAGCCATTTGATCCTGGACTTCTGCCTCCATAACACTTCCTCCTCCTTCCTTCTTTCTTCCAGTTTCCCCAGAATTATTCCTTCTTTTTCGGAGCTTTCCTCTGTTCATCCTTCATTTATTATCCTTTGTTGAATTTCTTCCATTTTTGTTTCCAGTTTTTGTTTTTCCTCCAAAATATTTCCAAATTCTTCCTTATTCCATTTTTTTATCCGCTCTTTTAGCTCTTTTAACTTGAGTTGGAAGGTATGCATTTTACCTCTCCCTTGAGCTGTGCTTTGCTGCCACCATTCCTCCATCTTACCTACAAAGTCAGGGTTTCTAAGCCAAAAAGTTTCAAATCTGAAAGGCTTCTCGCCAAGATTAGCCTTGATATCTACTTCCAGTCTAATAGGCCAGTGGTCGGAACCAAGAGATGGCATGATCTTTGCTTCTATGAATACATCTCTATTCATTATTGTTTCAGAGACTAAAAAATGATCCAATCTAGAAGCTATCTGGTTCCTACCCCCTCTCCTGTTATTCCATGTAAAAATCCCATTAATGGTTGGTATATCAACTAGTCTCAGACCTTCAATCGTATCACTAAACAACTCCATACTCTGGTCAGCTCTCCTTATGCCCCCCTTTTTTTCTTTGAGGGACCTTATTATATTAAAATCACCTCCTACTATCCAGGCAATGTCTGGATACAGTTTTCGGGTTGTTTGCAAATTCTTAAGAAAATTTCCTCTATCTCCCGGAGTGTGTGGACCATACACACCTGAAATTAATACCTTCTCTTTTGTACCTGCTATTCTCCCTAGACCTGTTAAGATTCTAGACATGCTAGTCCAATTCTCAAAAATGATATCATTAGGGTTCCAGAGAATTGCAATGCCACCAGCTGAGCCGATTGCATCCTGACCCATGATTTCATAATGCAGCTTGCTATTTTTAATAATATCTTCCATCTGATGCATAGTAATTTTAGTTTCTTGTAGAATCATTATACTTGGTTTTTCTTTTTTCAGTGTCTCCTTCATATATCTCTGTTTACCCTTACTGTTCAGCCCTCTAATGTTCCAGCTGACAATAATCATTTAAAACTTTTTGGAAGGGAAGGAAAATACCTTAGAGAGAGGTATCGCTTTACCAGAGTTAATCAAAATTTCCCCAACTGTTTAGATCGTTTCGTTCAATCTTTTTCTTCCTCTTTTTCTACTGCTTTTGCCAGACCCGCCTATTCCCGACTGTTCTTTCCCCTGTTCTCCTGTAGTGGCATCCTGATTCTCCATATTCCCTTTATTCCTTTCTTTAAATTTTTGAAAGGCTTCCTTGTACATTTGTTTTTGCTGATCTGGAATAAATCTTTCATCCAAGTTCTTCCATTCCTGGATTAATTTCTTCATGATTATTTCCTCCTCTACCTCGTTTTCCCGCTGTTGTTCTGTCTCCATTTGGCTCTGGTTATTTTGTGTTTCTATCCCTTCCTCTGGTGCTTCTTTACTCGTTTCCCCTTGTACTGCCTTCTTTTCTCCTGATTCCTGGAAAATATCCATAGGTTCATTTTCTAAGTCTTCACCTTCAGCCATATTCTCTTCATCTTCTTCATTATTTTGTTGTAGGATTTTAAACTTATTCTGACTTTCGATGTTTGGTGATTGTGTTTGGATTTGCGTTCTTGCTCCTTCTCTGATCGGCTTCTTTTTCCTGATAACCTGTTGAAAATCTTTCTCTGTCTCCTCCTTTCCTTCTACTGCCTTATGTTGTTCCTCTGGTTTCCTTATGTAATCTTCTTCCTTATTTAGGGGACATTGTCTAGCTAAGTGGCCGTATTCATGGCAGCGTCGACACCTAAAAGGAATATGCTCATAGTCTAGTGGCTGCTGCCATACCAAATCATGGTATTCCAACTCGATGTGTTCCGGAAGGGGTTCAGCTATATTCATATAAACACAGATTCTTGCATAAGAAGTGAACTTACCTCTCCTTGTTGTGTCAGCTACCTTGACAAATGCCCCAATAGTGTTGCCAATCCCTTCCAAAATTTCAGGGTTCCAAAATTCCACTGGGAGTCCAAACAATCTGACCAAAATCGGGGTTTCCAGCATCCTTTCATTGTTAGGATTGTACCGTTCCTCCCAGAATTTCATGAACATGCCTATATTATTCATGAAGTATGGCCCTTCCTCAAAGACCCTTTCCTTATCCTCCAGATTTGCAAATATTGCCGTGAAAAATCCGTTTGCGCCCAATTTCAGTTCTATATGGCCCTTTGTTTTCCATCTTTGATAGATCCATCTGTATAGCTCTTTCTCATTTGGCCAATACCCAACAAACTTACAGATCAAGGCATGATCTTTCATATAACTGGTATACTCCTCCAGCATATTGTTGGGTATTACATATCTGAGCTTCTTGTTTGCCCTTGGAAGGCATTTCCCACCTGTCTTCAATTGCCACAGTTTACCCATCACCAGTGGTTCCTTGTTATTCTCCCTAGACTCATTACGGGTTCCAGAACCACTTGCCTCTCCTGCAACTATATTCTTAAAGGAGGGGATCTCTCCCCTCCCCTTCTGATTCTCCATTTTGCCCTCAGCACTTACAGGTTCGAGGTTCTACCGCGGCGCCAAGAAAAAACGCTTCTGCCCCTCTCTGCTTCGATTTCCCTGAACAGTCGCCTGCCCCCGATTTGCTTAGACTGTCCTGCAGCTCTACGTGCCAGGACTGTTAACCCTAGCCTGAACCGCCCCGCATGCTCCGCTTTCACTCCGCCTCAACCCGCGACTCGACTATCTGGAGGAATTATATATATATCTCTATATATATATATTATATATATATATATATATATATATATATATATATATATATATATAGTATATATAATATAATATATAATTTTTTTTTCTTCATAGAAAGTTGAATGTAAATGACATTACGATTAAGCACACTTTGTGAGGGGAGAATGAGTTTAATTAAACTTCAATAATTAAAGTACAGTTTATATGTAAGGGGTATGTAAAGATAGAGAAAATGAATTTTGAGAGACAAAACAAAGCTAGTAGTAACAAGGCAAAGATTCATATGAGGTAGAATTTATAGAGGTAGCCTAGCTTTTAAATAGGGTTAGTTTGGGCTACAATAGATGTCTCTGTTAATAGCCATCGACAACTTGCTCGATAACAATAGGTATAGGTCGCTCAAATTTACAAAGTGACTCCTTTAATTAGCAGACTGGCAATAACTATGGTAATAATAGAGCAAATTCAGGTTTCCAGGGATCGTGAGCATAAATTAGTGCAAACAAACAAATTTGACTTATTGGGTACTATGAGAAACAATTAGTGATATCAACCATTTTCACGCAACTCATAGCACACACTATGCACATTTGAGTGATCTTCACAAACTATCCTAGAACACTTCAAGCAGAGTTCACACCAGGTTTTAAGTGGCTCAGCATCATGGGCACTTCACTCTAGGAGCTTAAGTGGCTCAACATCACGGGCACTTTACTCGGGGAGCAATACCATACCACGTGAATTCATATTGGGGTATATATATTGAGGAAAAAATGACAAAATATATTGAGCATATAATAGGTGTAAATGGTTTTTATATTTTTTATATGTTTTGTATAAAAAATGGAGCTCAAAGTTAATGAAAAAATATAAAGGGGTATACAAAATCTTAATGAAGAAATGGATACCTACAATATCTAGTGAAAGTAGGGGTTTAAACCTTAAGGATGAAGTCAGTGATTTGTATCCTATATATATGTAACCTTTGTGATCAATAAAAATACGAAAGTGATTTGTGTTGTGGGTAATTTTTTTCTATATTGTATCAAAGCTAGTATTGGCTTGAATCCCTCAAGGGAGGGCTTAGAATATGTGAGGGATCGTGAGTGTTACTATTTTTGTACATATTAGTATAGATGTGTGAGAGTTTATTTTTAGTGTGTGATTTTTTTTATTATGATCGTGTGTATAGATATGCTTATTTGTTTGCAACTTCTTCAAGCATTGTTAGATCCTTCCATTATCTTGCTATCTGTAAGTTTTGTTTGTGCTTGTCTGCTCGAAACCTACAAGCGACTTAAATTAATGCCTGGATGGTTTTGTCAAAGTTGTGTGCACTATCATATTATAAATATGCAAAATCTTGCCCACAAACTGTACATGTTGTTGCACGAATTTGGACCTGAGATCTGGTGCAGACGAGTTTCAAGTGGCCGGTGATATATGTCAAAAGTGTTAAACCTGGAGGAAGATCTCAATTTTTCGCTGATGCAGAGAAGATATCTCTGCATTAGATGTTTTTGTTGCAATCTTGTTCCGAGCTCAAATTTTGGAGATCGCATTTTAAACATATTGAGTCTGGTCAACTCAATATGTGAGTGTAAGTTTGTTGGAGTTGACCACTCTAACAAATGTTGCCTTGTGAAGACGAGAAAACTCCAAGATAAAGATTAAACCAGATGAACAAATTTTGACCTATGCTAAGGAGGGACATGGTGACTTGTCTATGGGTGAATGACAACTGATATTTCATGATTATTGAGTTTGCAGTTATGAAATGTCTTTGTCAAGTACTTTTCTATTTCTTTCAATTATGGTTATGAAAAGAGTTGGTGGTTCTTAAACTGGAAGCTTTGGTGTTTGAAACATCAATTATTGTAAGGTCAAGTTGTTTGATCAACTTTTGAACACATTCAGTATCCGGACCTCCATCCTAGTAATTGATGGATAATCCAACGCGAAATATCCAACAAATGGTGGTTGGTCCATAGGATGGTTCATTACTCGACGACTCTTATTGCGAAAGCCCCGACGAGGCGAGGTGTCAATATTGTTGATCTTGCAAAGTTCATCAACTATGGTCAGATGCAATTACCTTTTAAATGGAGGTAAGTGACAACTTAAAGATGTGGTGGTGAAAAGGCAATGTTTGCAAGATTCCAAAGTGGATGTGAGTGTTGATGAAGACTAACTAGACAAAGATTATCTTTGTTGTTGTATTATGTGTTTTCAATGTTTTCCATATAAGTATTAAGGGAGGGTGTTGGAAATAATGCTTCCATATCATGTGTGTCATATGTATTACAAGTTGTGAGTATGTGTTCCAAAATGTTATTCTAAATATGATTATTTCGTTGTTCATTACCATCACGCAATCCCGGGAAATATGTTTCGACCGACCAGTATAAATGGCTATCCAAATTACAAATAATACTACGTTTTGGCCACTTCACATAACTCTAGGATGTCGTTGTCCATCGATATGAGATTTGTGGTATCTACCATATCGATATAGCCATTTAATCAAGCATATATATATATATATATATATATATATATACAGTTTGGAATTCTCATCACATCCACCTCTAAAACAAAAAATTGATAACGGTTTTGTAATCTTGTATTGATTTATTAATTTATAATGTAAATTTATAAATGTTAAATTTTTTATATTGTTATAACTATCACATTATAATTGGTTCATCTTCAAATTTTAATGACACTTTTTGATTGTATAATTTTGAATAGAAAATATCATAATTTTCTGCTCCGTTTCTTCTTCTTTTCTGATTTAACGTGGAATCTAGTAGGTATATGGTACCAAAACTTTTGGGGTTGGCGATAACGTTGTCGTGGGAATCTTAAAAAGGGCGGGTGGACAATTCCGCCTCCACACTTCGAATTTTCATCTTTGACAATAATAATTATGGATATCCGGTAGTAATTTTTTGATGTGACGTGGGTGTAAGTAGCCCTGAATTATTCAATCTATTTTTGGAATTCAAGTTGCATCGAGAGTCGAACCGAGGCATTTACGAAGATGTCATCCCGTCATTTTCGTGACGTCCTATTGAAAAAAAGTGGATATAATTCATAACGCACGTTTGTCCTCTGCTCAGCGGGGCCATCTGCATATTTACAGAAATCATAACATTGTTGGAAGTCTTCCATTGAGCATGATTAGAATTTCAAAACATGGTTATTTTGTGAATTATTTTTACGGTTTCTAATCAAGTATTTTGATTGTTTTGTAAATTTTATAACTGAAGTAGCTTTATGGTTTTGCAAATTTTATGTGTATTTGAATGGTAAATTATTTAATTTCACAAATTTCAGCGAGTCATGTGGAGTTTTGGTGTTTGGAACCAATTTATAAATAATCTTATCCATGTTCTTTTCAATCAATAATAATGAATAATAATAAATTACTATATTAATAGTAAAATAATACTAACTTATTAGTAGTATAATTATAAAGTACCATATTAGTAATAAAATATTTACTAACTCATTAGTAGTATAATAATAAATTATCATATTAATAGTAAATAATACTAACTCATTAGAAGTATAATAATAAGTTACCATTATAAATGGTCATAGATGAATGATTTTCTTAACGCAGTTGAATCCCAAAAAATGATATCTCATATAATGCACTGCGAAAGACCCTCAATACTTAAATAAATACGAGTGAAGGGATTTCTACTTGAATGGTTCATGAGGCACAATATTTGCTAAGGTTTTGCAAATGGGGTAGCAAGCTAAGTGGGCTTGATTGTGGGGAAAACTCCACAGTTAAGCGTGCTTGAGCCAGAGGCGATCTGGGATGGGTGACCTCCCAAGAAGTCTTGGTTACCAGATGCAAGTCCCGGAAGTGATGATTGATGCTCTGTGATTCATTTCACTAGTTTCAATCCCACTTCTTCACCCTTGTGAGCATCACCAAATGCAATGAGTGCTATTTGGACTATTCAAAAATCATGAGAAATTAGTCAGTTACGACTACCTCTCATGGAAATGGTCATAGATCACCCGATGCAATTAGTGCTATTTGGACTATTAAAAAATTATGAGAAATTAGTCAGTTACGACTACCTCTCATGAAAATAGTGATACATGAATGACTTTCTTAACACAGTTGAATCCAAAAAATGATATCTAATAAGTTACCATATTAATAGTAAAATAATTAATGTTATAGAATTTTAAAATAATATAATAAGAATTAAAACTATTTAAATTTTAATTGATATTATTAGATTTTAAATTATTATAAATTTAAAGTTATATATTTAATATATGCACGTGGGTGGTATATATATATATATATATATATATATAATATATATATCAACTAGAGATAAAACTTAGTAAAAAATTAATGATTTTTAAATTTATAAAATTATAATATCCCTATCTATTAATAATTTGAAAAATAATAATAATAAATTAAGGATTACATTCTAAATACAACATTTATGCCATTGTTGTAAAATCAATTATAACCTCCATCAAAAGTAATAGATTTTAAAAGTAATTGATTTTAAAAATTTGTGCATGAGACCATGGTTATTGTTATTACACAACATCTAGCTCTATGAGCTCGTGTCAAGTCAATTTGAAAAAAAAACTAGAAATAACAATTATCGAAGGTGTAAAAAGTATGCAGGTATAAGATAACGAAGTGACAATTGTATGTGTTAAAATATAAGGAGGAGGTTTAGTGAGTTTTTTTCCTACTTTAATAAACTTTTTCTTCAATTTATTTAATTTTTTAAAATTTAATTTTTTAGTTTTCTTAAAATTGGTTAAAACAATATCATGGTTAATGTTCTTAATTAGTGAAGTGGAATTATAGTTTGTAGCAATTTTTTTTTAATTTGTTTTTGGATATTATCATTTTAATTTAAAATTCTGATTGTGAATATTTTAATATTGTTTGGCGTTTATGGTATACTAAACAATATTTTTAATTTCACTACATATTGGAAAATATTTCTAAAATTCACATTATTTAACCCCCTACCAATATGAACCCAATACACCTTCCCAATTTAAAAAACCCCAACTGGTATCCATTTTTTTATTAACATTTTTTATGCCCCTTTATATTGTCACATTAACTTTGAGCTCCATTTTTTCGACCTTCCAATATGGAAACCCTATACCCCTTAATATATGCTCAATATATTATATAATTTTCCCGTAGTAGCATTCACATGTGATAACTCTGACGTGGTTAGCCTGAACTCTGCCGACAGTTAACACTCAACTCTGTCACATGTAATCATGTCCGTGGTTTTCTTTGCTTTAGTTAGGAACTGGCGGCTTAACTCCAAGTCTAATGGTTTAACAACTCCGACGGTTTACACATTGTCTGCTCACATGACAATAGTTCTGTTGTGGTCTAAGTTGGCGGTTTAGGACTGTGTATTGCATTTGTAATGTTTTTACAATGCTTTTCAATATGTAAAGGAAAAGGGTTGTATGTTAGGTTTTACGTTGTGTATAATGTTTAACACATAGATTTGGTAATGCGATAGGTTTAGGGTTTTATAACTTAGGTTTAACATTAGGTTTTAATGTTTTCTAATGCATTTGAATGTTTCATTTAGGTTTGATACATGGATTTTAGCATAGGTTTTGTACTAGACTTTGATTAGGTGTTTAGATGTAGATTAGGGTTTTAATACATAGAGTTCATCAAAACCCATTTACAATCAATCGTCACCAAGCGACATTAGTGACATTTGTCACATGCCGACAAACCTGTCGATGTCAAAACCTATGAGTGGACGACAAAACCCACGTCGACACCCAAATCCTAAAGGCAAATGACAAACACATGTCATCAACCAATCCTGGTGGAACTGTCGATGAACACAAGTCGACAGCGAGGTACAAACTCATCCCCATGAAAACCATTAACATCACCTGAACAACCTGAAACAACACTGTTGAAACTGAACGTCACTGAATGTTGACGACGACACGGAACTGAACGCTGACGACAACACTGAACACTGATGATGACCTGTGCAATTGATCTAACGATATCCTCCTAAATCAACTACTAACTAGTTTATGACATCATTAATATTAAATATAATATGTAGCGTTATGTAAAAATAAGTTCATTAATTAAGCACCACACATTAGATGTTTGAATAAAACTCTGTAGAGATGATTTTTAATCATAAATTGGAAACTTTGTAAAATAGAAGTTTAATGATTTTAAATACCAAGTATATGTAGGTACATGTTGAGATTGGACAATATGTTAAATATTTATAACTTATAAAAAAAATATAATATGCAAATAGAGCATATCATGTATACAACAATCACTTGCTATTAAGTAAATTTTTTATAATATATCATTATGATTAGACACGCAAGTAGTTGAATTAGATACAAACAATAGCTACAATGAAAAACTAGAGCCGTAACTCCATCCATACATATATTTTCTTTTCCATAAATTCCTTCCATTACGCAAAAGTCAAAGGTAAAACGTCTTTGTTACGAGCTTTCTCCTAATTGAGATTTATTTACTCGTCATTACTCATTTATTTCTTCATCATTATTCATAGAAGATGAGGTGCGAATAAAGACGAATATAGATAAAATATTAATTACTATGGTAAAGTCACTTAGGTTATTAGATCAAAGGCTTTAAATATATTGATTTTACTCACATAAAAAGACGTTACGCTTATTGAATGCATGGTTGGCATTTATAGTCAATGCTTATGACGAAATGTTACAATTATAACTTTCCTAACACTTACGTAGATAGATACTACGTATTTTTCTATATGGAGACAATCATTAATAAATAAGGCCTATGTAGTGGTGCGAACACATTGTAAAAAGGATTACTAGAGGGTTCCACTTACTAGAATGTTCATTTGCTAAGTTTTTTTAAGATGATAAGACTACTAAATAAAGAGGTAAAAACATTAATGGAGGTTTCTATGCTCTACTATAACGGCGGTTTCTCCCTTGAAGAGTCAAGTGCAAATTTCTTCCATGTTAGATTTCAATAAGATATAATATTATGGCTCATATTATCTATTGTGTTTGTGATTCTATTTATTTGTACAATATGTCTAAATAATGTATATAATTTATACTCTAATTTCTACAATATGTTTTAGGAGACAAGGAAAAATATGAAATAAATAATCTGAGATTATTAAAGTCATAATTCATTGTTTCTCCGCTGTCAACGAAATGACCAGTATGGATTTTGTTTCAAATTTAGGATTCATGATACTTATTTTTAAATCTATCTCTAGAACAATGTGCAAACTTGCCATAGTAAGAACAATGCATCATTATTATTAACATCAACCTCAAACTTTAGTGGTGTTATACCTTGATGTGGCTTTGAACATGGTGGCTTTACATATGGTAGCTTACTTCCCTTATTTCTTTCCCATGGATTTCCTCTTGACAGTTGTTTCGCTTTCACCATCAATGTCAAGTCTCAATTATGAGATCTTTAATTAAGATTTGTCCTTCATTCTTCATCTTACAACATAAATACTTATGAGTTTATCAGATGTAGGATATTTTCTCAGGCTACAAGACTTGTAATAAACATATGATATTCTTCTATCATACCATTCAACATTAGAGTTACAAGATATATGCTTGAGATACTTTTACTAATATCACCCAATTTGTCTTTCAAATATTTAATTCTAGAGATAAATTTATTGACATTGACATTCTCCTCCATTTTCATTAAAAACAACTTACTATTTCAGCACAAAACTCGATTATTTGTCGTTTCATATAAAACTTTAAGGGTATTCATGTATCCTTAGATGTTTTGTAGTTTATGTGGAATATAATTGTCCTTCACTAGCATTCTAAGAACCAGTTTTTCTTTTCTCTCATGACACTCGCAATCTTGAACTGAGTTTGCGAAGGTGACAAGTTTTCCTTCTTATCTATATATAATGGGCCATACATTTTCTCCTTCCAACAAAGTTTGTAGTTTGAAATTCAAGTTCACATATTTGACTCGTATAATATTTTGATCGCTTTGACCATAAGAAAAAAAATTACCATCTTCAAATATTTGGATGTAATAGGAAATAGCTCCAAATCAAGCCCCTCAAACAAGAGTTTTATCAGTGCTAGCTTTTGGAAATGGTAGAGTAATAAATGTATCTCCTTCACATTATACAACAAGTCTCACTTCAACAACTTCATTTGGAACCTTGGTTAGGTGTTGCCCATGCTAAGGAAATCTACTCATTTTTCCATTGACCTACAAAGTAATTTATGGCCAATATTATTAGGAATGTGATGCATAAGAACTCAATGTAATAATACTAAGGGACTATGAGGGACAATGATCAACAGTGACTTGCACCATCAAGCTTTCATCTCCCACAACAAATGTCAAATATTAGGGCATCTCAAGGGCTTTTATTAAATGTTTTGATGCCCACTATTGTTCAGTCTAATTTGGTTTTGGAAGATCTTGTAAGGTAGATTGGGGGATGCACACAAGGTCACTAGTACCTTTTTTTATCACTGGTAAACACATCAATGACTCTTTTAATAACCATCAATGGCTTCCTCAATACCAATCAGAGTAAGTCCCTCATATTTACACAACGACTGCTTTAATCAACACATTGGCACCAACCATCTTAATAATAGAGAAATTTCAACTTGCCAAGGATCATGAGTAATAATATGTACAAATACACAAATTTATCTTGCCAAGGACAGTGAGCAACAAGCAACGACCATTTTGAAGCAATTTGCAACATAAGTGTGCACACAACAAACTCGTCTTCAAAAACCATGCCATAAGACCTCAAGCAAAGTTCACATGAGACTTTAAGGGGCTCAACATAGATGGCTTTGTTCCACTTCACATAGGTTTACACCATGAAATTATACGTCGAGCAATGCATAACACCTCAAACTTCACAATTCTTGCAAGCTCTCACTTAAGGTTTAATACCAAGACAAAGTAATAAAAGGCAAAGTAATGGAAGCAATGATGTAGCTCCATGTGAGACAATGCTCATAATTAGAGGTTTCCCCTCACTCTCACACTCATCAAACTAGAATCTACTTACATTTATCGGAATACAATACGATTCAACAACTTAAACTGGCTCCTAAAAGATAGGATTTGAAGCCCAATTAAGACTTAGAAAATTAACAAGGCTTAAACAAATAAAAACAATGTCTAATAACGACCACTTCTACAATTTCTCTATTATTTGCTAACAAACCACACCAAAAACTAACCAACTAACTAATAATATGCCAAAAAAAGAACTCGTAGAGATTACATATGATGAGGAATATTACAAATTATGCACAGGGTAAAAAGGAATTAATATCTCTAACATACAATATTCATTTATTCAGTAAATTTTATTGACCATATATAAACTAACATGCCCTTGATTAATAGTGTGAATTATTCTACAATAATTAACAAATTATCTTTAAAGTTAAACATGGTTAAGTAAAAAATGATATTATAGCTTCAAAGAGTTTAATTGTGTTGATAGGAATTATACACTTCATTAAAAAAAAGATGTGACCTCAATAATTTCCCAAATTCCAATTAAAAAAAATCGGACCACTACACAGGTCATGGATGACTGAACCCCTCCTGATCCATTGTGATTCATCCAGAGCGGGACAAGGGATCATAGGAATGGGCAACAGGTACCTATTCTGGTTAGATCAAACAATCGAAAAAGATTTAAAGGATGCCATTCGGAAGGTTTGGGTAGCGTAGGACGGGAGCTGGGTTATCAGCCTAGGCAAAGTTAACGCAAATCTACCCCTGACAGATCTTGAGGTGAGCCCAACTGTATTCGTCAATACTAAAACACTCCATGCGTTTTTTCTGCAGGGAAGGACAAAGGCACTAGAGCCGAGGGCAGATGTATCTGGTTATCACAGCTAAAGCGGAGAAAACAAAATCCAAACACTGGCATCAGGAACTAAGTATGGAGGCTATCGTCTGAGGAACTGGATCTATGATGATGAGAAGACCATCAAGGAGAGATTTGATTCGTTGTCCTCCACCTTAACCCTGATTCAAACCTGGGTAAAAGTGGTGCGCTAGACAAGGGACGGACACTCCAAAAGAAGCAGTAGCCATAACGTGGGGAACACAGAGCATACTCTACGACGAAGAGAATCTGCCGATCCTTGGACAAAAACTGGATCTCCTGTAAGTACCCTCATTTTACAAGTTTTAGTCAAAACCCCTACTGAAAAAACACATCTACTTTGGGTAAATGGGAATGAATCGGTGAAGCATCGGAAGAATCTTATCCTAAAACAAGTGGGATACCCCACCATCCCACAAAATCTGCTACATGAGGGCAGAGCATTACAAGACACCAAGTACCTCAGGGATTACAAAATCGCACTTTTGTCAACAATTATTCTCAATATGAGAATAAGAGGGGGTGCGGCAGACAACAACAGAAATCCCTATAGGGGTGAGGGAAGTGGGTTTGGTACAATAAAAAATGCAGGAATACATCAGGGGGAGAAAAAAATTAGGGAACATATCCTTCAAAAACATTCTTTAGGGGAAAATACAGCTGATACAACACCAAAACAAACAGGTATGGAAGCAAGGCCATACATTGTGGAACAGCTGAATCATACCCTAGAATTAAGCATCGACATATCAGAAAAAGATGAGAACTGCACTATATATGAAAGAGAAGCAATAATATGTAGATTCAACTATTATTGGCCCAAACTTGTTGATCTATTTCACTAGATTTTCACAAATTGGACTACACATTGTGAAATGCATCTCTGTTCCAAGGGGTTTTTCATAGTGAACCTTCCTACAGTAGAGGTTAGAGACTTGGTAATACAAGAAGGAGCTTGGTTCTGGGGGTCCACAGGACTCTTCATGACACCATGGTTCGTAGATTTTGATGAAAATACAATGGTTGTCTCTAAGATGCCAGTTTGGGTTCGCCTTCACAATCTCCCAATACACTTTTGGAGTCAACAAGTACTTGAAGGAAGCGGTAATACAATTGGGCGTTACATCAAAATGGACACTCAAAGACTGGAGGAAAGAATCTACACTTTTGCATGAATATGTGTGGAAGTAGACCTTAACAAAGGCTTGCCAGATCAAATTCAACTGAAGCATAGACAAAGGTGTTTGATACAGGTTTTAGATTATGAATATACAACATTCAGATGCAGTACGTGCCAACAAACAGGACACCTACAAAGCACGTGTCTAACAGTGAAAAAATACACTCGTAGGTAGAAGAAAATAGGGAAACAGACTAAGGGATGGCAATTTCTTCCACCTCTCTCTGAGGATGAGGAGGAAGAAGAGGTGGAACGTGCCACTCCCAACGAGACCAATCAGATGAACAAAGAACCATAAGTAGAAGACATAAATCCACAAGAACCCATAGAATTACAATCAACAAGGATACCATAAACAATGGAAACCAGCAAATCCAAGTGACTACACAAATCAGATACATCAGATTCTGATAAAGACAACCCCCAACCAATGGCCGATACAACGCTAACACTTATATCTCCAACAGAGACTCAGGGGGGGTGGAGAAAGGTTGAGAAGAAAAAGGGTGAAAAGTTTGAATTTTCCCCTATCTATACTCTTTCCACTTGGTTCCTTTCATTTTTCATTTTTTTGGGTTTCAATGAAAATTGGATCAGCATCTCCGCATATGCTTTTTAGCATCTACAAAATGTAATTTTGTCTTATGAATAAAATTACGACTTTTTCCATGGGAAAAAAAAAAGATAACTTATTAAGTTAGTTAAACAAAGGATCTTCTAATAAATTAAAGGAAAAAATAACTATCATAATGAGGAACAATGAGAAAGAAAATAGTTTGCTTTGAATTGGTTAGTTAATTAAAACCAGTTCTTATCTAGAAAATTCCTTGAACAAACAATTGATCTTATTATTAATCGAGAAGGAGACAAAGAGAACATGTGAAAATATAAAAAATAAAGGGACGATAAAAAGGAACCACCGATGATCCAGAAAACGAGGGGTAAAAGACAAGGAAGATTCCACAAAGAAGAAAACCAAAAGGAGCGGGGGCAGGGGGAGAAAGATGACCAGGAAGAGAGGGCAGGGATCCAACAACTACTAGTTTTCCAGTCGCCATCTCTATTGAGATTTCTCAGCCTTTTTTCAATCTCTATGGCTTCCCTAAATTTCTGGTGATGAAATTGTGCAACCTTAGCAGTAACATGGGCCTCCTCAATACATACATGATGTTTAGTCTTCTCAACATGTTTTGCGAGGGCAGAAGACCGGGTCCTCCCATGTTTTAAGTTGGATGAGTGCTCATTAATCCTTTGATTAGTGGAATGACCAGTCTCACCAACAGAAGGGGTCCCACAGGAGCAGGGAATAACATAGACACCTTTCATGTCCTTGGGGTTGACCGGGTCCTTTAACAATCTGAGTGATCTAAGGATGGTGTTAAGGGGTCTAAAGGTAGAGGGAACATTATGCTTCCTAAGAATCCTAGAAATCCTATCAGTGGTCCCTTGGATGAAAGGGAGATCAACCCTTGAGACTCAATCTTTAGGGTTTTTCTTGGCCACTGAATTCCTACTGGCTTTAAGGAATGCTTTCTAACCAAGGTGCCTACTATAACCATTATTAACAAAGACATTAAGGAGATGGGCCTTCTCTTTATTGAGGCTCTTTTCATCAGAGATTCTCAGTGCACAAGTAGCAAGCGTGTTGAGAACGCCGAACTTTTGAGCAAGGAAATGATGGGAGCTGGCATGAAGATATTGGTCAGTATGTGTTTTCTTCCGAAACACTTGGTGGGCAAAGGAACCATCATTATTCTTCGAAATAAGAACATTGAGGAAAGGAAGGAATCCATCGACTTCCTGTTCCATAATGAACTTAATGGTGGGGGATTGATCATTGAGATGCTTGAAGAAAATATTCAACCCATCTTGGCCATGAGACCAGATGACACCACTGTCATCCATAAATCTCTTCTAGAGCTTAGGTAAGAGACGGGATGAGGCCAAAGCCTTGGACTCAAAGTTTTCCATAAAAATATTAGCAACAATCGGGGACAGGGGGGAGCCGATGGCAACACCAGAGGTTTGCTCATAAAACTCGCCTTCGAAGCTGAATAAAGTGGAACTGAGAAAAATCTCAACTAACTAAGTGGTATGAGGGTCTGTGAGACAGTTAATAACCTCAATGGCCTCCTTTATAGGAATGCACGTGTACAGGCAGACGACATAAAAACTCACAAGAATGTCTTCAGGATCAAGCTTTATGCCCTTAAGCTCTTCAACAAAGGATGTAGAGTCTTTGACGAAAGACTTTGTGAGGTCAATTAAGGGCCTAAGCTTTAAGGCAAGGTATTTAGCAAGAAGGTAAGTAGGACCACCAATGGTATTGACAATGGGTCTAAGGGGAGCCCCCTCCTTGTGAATCTTTGGAAGCCCATAGATCCTTGGAGTAATGGGGCTACTCTCAATGAGTTTATGTCAAAAGGAACCCATTGAGTTATTGGACTTGATAGCACATGCCACAGTTCCAAAGATCTTTTTAGGGGATTATTGGGAAACTTTTTATAACTTCTACTGTTACAAAGATGATCCAACATCTTCTATTGATAGAATTCTTTGTCAAGGATGACGGTAGCCCCTCCTTTGTCAGCTTTTAGAACCACGATATCTTTATTATGGTTTAAGGACTTGAGGGCATCAAATTCATCCCTGTTGATGTTGTTGTTGGGCGGCTTTACCTTCCTAAGGACAACGACGCAATCTTGTCTAATAGTGTCCTTAATATTATCGGGTAAGCCCTTAATCCCAAACTCAACGTCACAAATAATGCCTTATGCCGGGATCTTCTTAGGGGACAGGGCAAAATTTAAACCCTTACCTAGAAGATTAAAGACGAAAGGGGGAAAAGAAAAACTAAAAAGATTCACAACTTTATTATTACGAGGAGGAGGAAGAGTGTTATTATTATTATTATCATTATATTTCTTATAATTAATACTATTATTATTTAGCTAATCACATTCATAATTAATTATATATCATTCTGTTATCATTTTAGTTATTCTTATTAATATAATCATTACGAGTTCCAAAATCCTAGTGCTATTATATTTGATAAAATAACACAATAATTATTTTTAATACCATATTCATATTTATATTATTATTTTAATACCTATTATTATTATTATTATTATTTTCATGTTATTATGCTTATCTATAAACATCTTTTTGTTACGAGAAATATCACTTTGATTATTAATACAATTATTATGACCATCAAAATATCTCTTTAGGGAATCGAAAGAGCTCCATGTACTTGCACACATACCATTAAACGAACCTCGAAATGGACAACATGAGATTGGAATAGGTTTATGCAAGGTCCGTTTATCATTTGGATCAAGTGAGGATGAAATGACTAGGCTTCTGGAATTAGTGATGCAGAAAGGCTGACCAGAAGGGAGGGGTCCACGGTGAGGCGGCGATGACGGAGTTGCGAAAGGGTTCAGTGGGAGACAGCTCACGAAGGTTCCTAAGCGAGAACATCCAGGCTCATTCGAAGACTATCTGTCCGAAGGGAGGAGAGCAACCTACAACGAGGTCACGGTCAAGCTGGCCAGTGAATGAACAGGGCCTTTGGCTAAAGGACCGCCGACTGAAGGAGAGTCAGGACCGCCAGAAGTGTGGTTGGACCCCGAAACGATTGGAATTGGATGGGAGCAGGCTTCATCAATAGACTTTGAAGACACATTCCAAGTCGTAGGCTGGTCAGCTGAGCTAGAACTAGCATTTGCACCTTATGTTGCAAAGGTAACGCCGTAAGGCATAGAGTGGGGAAGAATAGCATAGAGTGGGGAAGAATAGGGATATGTGAATGGACATTGTTGAAAAAAACGGTGGATGATAATGAGTTACAATTGTAGTAGTTAGTTATGTGTATTCTGAAAATGGATATTTTGTAAATAATAATAGTTTGTGGAAGAATAGCGACATGTGAATGGAGATTGTTGAAATAAAGGGTGGATGATAATGAGTTAGAGTTGAAAGTATTACTTATGTGTATTTTGAATATGGATATTTTGTAAATAATAGTAGTGTGTGGAAAAAAAGCAACATATGAATGGACATTGTTGAAAGCTAGGGTGGATGATAATGAGTTATACTTGAAATGATTAGTTATGTGTATTCAAATATGGCTATTTGGTAAATATGGTAAATAATAGTAATGTCTTGTAGAGGTTATCCATTATCCATGTTGTTGTTTTTGTTTATGTGAACATGTTTTTGTATGTTATTTTAAAGTTTTTGTTTTGTTTTTTTTTTTGGTTTTTTTTTTTTCTTGTCTTCCAACATGTAATTTTTCCATATGCTACCTATCTATGGTGTTATTAGAAAATACTATTATATTGTAATGGAAGAGGTGAAAGAAACGATACGACATTGTGAACAACATCATGTCGTCGTTCCATATTTGAAAATGCATGAAAAATTGTTGGAGCCATGATGATAATAATAAAAATTCCAGCGTGATTTTGAAAAAATTTAGCTAAATTTTTTGAAAATGTGGATTATAGTTGTCACGTTTTAGAATTTTGAGTGCCTTAATTTTGCACAGAAAATGATAGAAATTACAGCATGATTTTGAAAAAATCTAGCTATTTTTTTTTAAAATGTCAATCCAGATGCCAGAATGAAGAGTCTGTTGTCCCAGAGAGCTTGAAAATATCATATCCATCTATGAATACATGAATCTATAAAAGAAATTCCCATTTGAAGCCCCGAGTAGGCTATGAGTGAGACTTTTTGCCTCTACATAAGAGTTCATTAGATAATGTGTTCTACAAACCCCTCTCACATACTCAACTGCATGACTGCCCTATTCAAGAAGCCAGCTATTCCAATAAGCATGTGAATGAAAATCACCTATACAATTTACAAATTACAACAACAACTAACCAACAAAAAAAAAATGTACTCAGCAGACTAAGGCAACAAACTGGTCAAGTAATAATCCTGAAAAGGGCTAATATACTGGGACTGTCCATTCAACTAGGTATTACCACCTATATCTTTATCCTGATTTAAGTATATTTCCAATAACAATTCACCAAACCATACTCAGCCTATGTGATGAAACAATATCACCAAAAGTTCAAACTAAGCATGTTACCAATAAAACTGTTGGCTAAACCTATAAACAATCCTAATCATCCACTTCTACCTACCTTCTTAGTATTAGGCTTTTACCAACAGGTGTGTGATTAAGTTGTTTCTCATATTTTATCAGCTACCAGGTTTGACAGAAAAGAAGTGCAAATTTCTTGCCTCCACTATCTAATAGATCTGCTAATTTTTGAATCATTCAAAACTTGAACAGGGCCAATGTATTGAAATAACACCATGAGAGTCTCAGGACTTGTGCCTCCATTTATAGGCTATCTTAACTAAGCCATTTCTTATTCTTGGGACCCTTTTTCTGGAATGAACCTTCTCCTTATGGTGGGATGACTAGGCATGTATCCAGCGTAAGGGTATTGCCCAAAATTAACTGCAACATGAAGAGCTGAGGCCACCCATAAGATTGTTGTTATTGCCTTTTCAACTTCTTCCACGCTCTCCATGTTGTACCACCATGTCTCGTCCTTCTTGTCTCCGTGACCAACATTTCTGATTTCGTTCCACCATGCTTGCAACTCTGTATCAGATTTCACTGCATCATCATTTTGGTAGTACAAGGATAGGTACTCCTTAACCCATGAAACTATTGCCAACCATATCTCCAATCCATCCACAGCGTAAGGGTAGTCTTCGATAATCAGCTTCAGCCCGTAAGGCATTGATGAGTCCACCACTGCCATACCCCTGTCAAGTTGTAGCCACATTCAGGTAAAAATGTTAATAAAAATTCAAATGGTTGACATAAAGATGAGGCTCAGATTTTAAATAGTATTGATTACTGTTTAGAAAACAAAGAGCACAAATCAGCACAGCATCATACCAGAGTTTGAATTCCATACATAACACATTACAGTAAAAAACAGAACTGACTAAAAGAAAAAATCTGTATACAGAGAGATACAGTATAATTATAAGGAGATCGTCCATATTTATAATAAATTGGGAGAAGCCCAACATTGAAAACTGGTCCTTGGAAAGTTCACCAACCAAGTAATGATAGGTCAATTGTGCACAGTAATTAGATCACTGACCTAAATAAATTTTAGTCTTTAACTCCATGGTGTATGTACAACAACAATTATGATTACCTTTTCACGAGATCTACAAGTAACCCTTGTTTGTCAAGCCTCCATTGCCTGTACACCACCGAAGAAATCTCCAAGGCATACTTTCCAGTAAACACTGATCTTTCAAGAATGCCTCCGCCATTTATAAGAATCTGGCGAGCCAGAGCGTTGATGTTGATTGTGTCCCGGAAATGAGGGCTCAATAGCTTGTGAACGGGATGCATCACACTCAGCTGTCTGTTAGTAGCAGTAATAAATGGTTCCGTAACTACATGAGTCTTGAGCCTGAAAGAATCTGACCATTACAGTCTCAGTCTGGACTATACATAGAATGATATTGTAAATATCAAACAAATTCTGCAGGTATTCTATTAGTTGTGGCTACTTGGGTTTTACCAGTGACTGATAAGTTGATGGTAACCAGAATCATTAACGGGCACGTACGTTTTAGCCAGCTGCCATAGAGCTCCTTCTGCGCCTTCCTCTGCTGGAGTAAACACCTTCCCAACACTTGCCCGATCTTTTGAAGGGGGTAGGCTCAACTTGATTGCAACTGGCCTTAATGTGCCATCCTTCTTCAGGAAGAGAATTGAACGAGAAGCATATGTCTTGGTGATAGACAAAGCATTTATTCGATCCAGATGTGGTATCAAGGCGTCATGGTGGTCCAGAATGAAGAGTCTGTTATCCTAGAGAGGCTGAAAATATCATATCCATCTATGAATACATGAATCTCATTGTTGTTGCAGATCAAAAGACAAGCCAAATTACAAGAAACAAGCATTGAGTTGGATCAATATACCTGCTCCACTGTTAGACCGTCGAGATTATTTTCGATGTGTGAAGCAGTAATAGAACTGATCTGAGGACCAGACATCAAAGGGTCCGTTTACTTCTCGAAGGAAAACTCTGTGAATTCAACCATCCACAACATTAAAATTATGTAGCCTAAGCTTAATTAAAAATAGAGAGGAGACAAATGGGGACTAGAGATTTGTTGATTACTTGGAGTCTCTGTATAACAAGAGGATTGACTCCGGCCAGCATCTGGCGTGCAAATTCTTCCTCTTTCCTCCATGCAAATTCGTCATCTGCACCTATTAATCCCATTTCCAATAAGTTCAATTATTCAGAATCTGGTAGAAATCAAGCACATAATAAGAAGATGCATGGACGTGTTTGGAAGAGAAATACTCACCGGCTATAACTTGAGGAAGGGGATACTTGAACAATTTTTCGTCATTTGTTGTAAGAAACTCTTTGACAAGCTCAAAGGGAATGAAATTTTTGGTAGCTTCCAGAATTGAGTTGTTGGGAAACTTTTTCCCATTGGAAAATAACTTCTTAATGTCTTTAAAGGAGTCGAACTCATTCATAGTTGAATCAAATAGTGATTTGAGCTCTGGTACCAGGAATTGAACAATTGCCTTGAGGGATTGCACTAAGAAATCAGACATTTTCAGATGCCCAAAACGCTCATCTTGTGGGACACATCTCGTACTATTTACAGCATCGACACCCAAAATCCAAGTTCTGATGTCGCTGGAGAAACTACAGCAACAATGGCTGCCGCGTCCATGGTTTTTTGAACACCCGACTTCTCTTATTCTCAAAGTCTTTTCAAACTGCAACTCAGGGAAATTAAAATATGGGCGACTAATAAGCATCTAATGACCGCCATTTCCATGAGCGAGAACGGCGAGACGAAAATTCACGAACATTTCAGTTTCATGAACCATTTTTTGATCAACAATCAAACTTTGTTCAATCATCTAACACCACAAATCCACGGTGAACAATAGGACACGACGACGGCTGGGGCAATTCATTTCAAAGGGAAACGCCTTACGGTGTAAATATTATTTTATTTCAAGAGACAAAAATAGAAAGAATAAACCAATAATTGAATTATTGCTTAATCCTTAATATTTATATTGTGTTTAGAGAAAGCTTCAGAGTTGTTTTCTCCTCCTCCGTCTTTCCCTTTTCTTTGTTTTCAAAATAAAGATCCTCTTAATTATTTAATATTATTTTATTTTAAAAGATAAAAATGGAAAAAGTAAAGTAATAATTGAATTATTGCATAATGCTTAATATTTATATTTGTATTTGGAAAAGTATTTTTCTTTGTTTTCAAAACAAAGATCCTCCGTCTTTTCAGATGAGTGTTTGCTGACTATTTAATATCATTTTATTTCAAGAGATAACGATAGAAAGAGTAAAAAAAATAATTGAATTTATGAATTCAAGCTTTTGTGATCCATAATGAATAAGAAAAATCTTTATGTAGAAATGACATAACAAAAATTTTTGGTCGACGCATTTCGAACCAACCAGTGTGGTTCATCATTAGGCCCAGATGATGAATCACACTGGTTGGTTTGAAATGCATCGTCCAAAAATTTATGTTATGTGATTTCTACCAAAAGACTTTTCTCAATAATTGAATTACTGCATAATGCTTAATATTTATATTTGCATTTGTCGAAGCCTTTAGCATTCCCTTCTCCTACCTCTGCATCCTTGCCCTTTCCCCATGTTATTTGGTTTATATATTGATAAGTTGGAAGCTTGGTTAAGAAAAGCAGATGGAGAAGGGGTTCATCTAGCAAGCTATGTGGTAAAGTTGCTTCTATATGTAGATGATCTTATTCTAATCTCAAAAACAGTGCGTGGATTAAGAGAACACTTAAAGGTCTTAAAACACTTCTATCAAGAGGTGCGGATGCAGGTGAACATTAATAAGACCAAAATCATGATTTCCTCTTTAAGTAGAAAAGACAAACCAAACTCTTTTCTTTTCGAAGGTAGTCCTCTCGAGATAGTGAAGGAATACAAATATCTTGGGATTGACTTCCACCATAAGCTCAGTTGGGAGACTTGTAGGGCGAAAAGAATTCAAGGAGGATGGAGAGCCTCATACTTACTCCAAAATAGGTGCAGAAAAACTAAGATTTGGGATTGGAAAACCAGGAAAACCCTTTTTGGTTTGTTGGTTACGTTGGTTGTTCTCTATGGTTGTGAGGTATGAGGAAGTAGCATGTCAACTTGTAGCCGGAGACAGATAGAAAGGATACCGAAGTAACTAGTTACTAGCAATCTCAAAGTTGAAGCCACAGTCCCTTATGAAATCCTTTTCACTGAAGCACGTACTTTCCCATTGGAGGCAACAACGATAAATGGGTTAATAAGTTACTTAAAAAGGACTAAAAGCATGGATAACCAACATTGGCCCAAGATAGCTATGGAAGAGGAATTAGATCGTAGGAAGAAAACTTGGATGAAGCAAAACAAAAAGTGGTTAAGTGGGATATCAAGCTACATGAATGTCCTAGCACCAATGAAGAAATAAAAAAAATTGTGATGGAAAAATTTAGGATGCCATGTGGACTAATCACAATGGACGTAAAAAAACATACTACATCAAAGAATTCAATCCAATTGTGACCATGGCGAGAAAAAATATTTAGCGGCAGTTATTAAAGGAAAAACAAGGGTGTATCAATCAAGCAATCAGTCACCCCGACTTAATGCAACAAGTCCATCAAGTCTTCAAGAAGTTGGATGGCAATGTCATTAGACTCCAATGCAAGCAGGTTCCTCAAGAACACTTTGGTGCGGATATGGGATACGATAATCCGCGGAAGGGAAAATGCGTTGTAGCACTTCTCTAATCAGATCTCATGGGACATTTGGACAATGATTTGAACTAGACTACAATGAGGAACCTACTCGCATTGGAGTTCATCGACATAGCAGAGAGAGAGGAGAGGAGAGAACTGCCCATATATAGGTATGCACTTAAGTTAACTTGTGATTTCTCTTTTCTTTTAATGATATGAACTGTAAATGGATATGTACATAAAAGTAACGATTTGCCCCAATATTTGTTTAGGACAGGTAAATTTTCACTTGTGATTTTTCTTTTCTGTTGATCAACATGAACATGAATTGCAAGTAGATAGATTTTCTTAATGATTTTTTCTATATTGGTTTAGGATGGATTTTTTATAATGATTTGTGAATTTTTATGGATATTACATGAGATAGTTTGTCACAACATATTCGATAAAATATATGGAAAAATTGAAATCTATATTACTAAGGTTAATTTTTTTTAGATTTCTAAACTTATTGAATTACTGTAGTCTATGGAATACAGAAAATAGAGAATAGTAAAAAAGTTAACACCCACAAATCACAATGAGACAAGATATGTCTTGGGAAACTCATACCAGAGAAAACTTAGCTGGAAGGTGAGGTTGTTCTGCTCTCTGTTTCTCTAAATGGAAATGGATGTAAGGAGTGAGACCTATGGCTCGTGGGTTGCTACAAAACACAAACTATCTTTGTTTGCTCTCTCTCTATCTACTCTTAGCTATTATATTCATTTATGGAACAAAATGCACTCCAATAAAATGGAATCTCTTTTTCTCTTAATGGCTCACTTATGGCACAACTAGATAAGTTTGAATCTTTTAGCTCTTAACTAGAGTTATGATATTGACCCTTCTAGAATCTTCTTCAACATGAGCACATGGCTAGACCCTTTTCATGAGTAATGGGGCTGGCCTGGCATCCTCTCGAATCACGGTGGTCAAAGTAGGAAAATCAACTTCCAGATGGCATAACTTTTGCCTACGGACTCCGTTTGAGGTCTTTCTTGCACCATTGGAAATGTGTCTGAGTGTAGAACAACGCCTAGGGGTTTTGTGCAAGTGAAAGTTTTTGGACCCCAATAATGTTAGAAAATGCTTCAAACTACCTCGAAAGGTTTAAAACCCCACTTTGTTAAACTCAGATCATCTAGTAAAAATAGTCCTATGAGTTGACTCCTTCAAATTTTCCACTCTAAAAGTATGTAGATGGATTGAAAATAATATAATGCTCCAATCCAGATCCTGTACTCATGAAGATAGAATTTGGAAAATATAATTTAATGACCAAATTTTCTAAAAAAATCAATTAAGAGATAACTAAATACAATACAATAATATGCTTGCTTATTTTATTTCTTTCATGTATTTTGAATGAATCATTAGCTCGTTTCATCTACTTTGCTAGAAGATATCCCTAGGAACTTCTCAACAAGCCTCCATAATCTAGATTCTATTCTAATCTAATCCATTACTCCTCTCAATCATGCTGAATCCTACTTTGCTAGAAGATATCTCTAGGAACTTCTCAACAAGCCTCCATAATCTAGATTCTATTCTAATCTAATCCATTACTCCTCTCAATCATGATGAATCCTGTACTCATGAAGATAGAATTGGGAAAATATAATTTAATGACCAAATTTTCTAAAAAGATCAATTAAGAGATAACTAAATACAATACAATAATATGCTTGATTATGTTATTTCTTTCATGTATTTTGAATGAATCATTAGCTCGTTTCATCTACTTTGCTAGAAGATATCCCTAGGAACTTTTCAACAAGCCTCCATAATCTAGATTCTATTCTAATCTAATCCATTACTCCTCTCAATCATGATGAATTTAACCTCCTCTCCTTACCGCTTTCATCCGTTTCTTTCGCAACAACATTCTTAGCAAGCAAGCAAGTGGCGCTGCTACTAAGAATTCCATCTATCTGTTGTTTATAAATGCATCCTCTATAATGTCTGTGTGCTCTAACATAAACTCTAGAAAGCAATTATTTCTTTCAACCAACCAATATAAACCAACACAATTAGCAATATGTTTGTCCTTACTGCCCATTATTCTCGTTCATGTGGCTAAAAAACAATTGGCGCTGGTGAGATTAACTATTGCCATTGACTAGAATGGGCGAGTTGCATGGCTATAATTATAACAATTTTAGGATTGCTTTTTCCTTCCCTGATATTTATCAATCCATATCAATTGCATTCACTCATTCTTCATATATGGCAGGGAAATGCATAATTCCTATATATTAAATCTTTTTGAGTATGTGCATGTTTTTCTTGCTTTTCATTATTATTATTATTATTATTTTGCTTTATATATTTACATTGCTTTTTTAGATGAGGTAATTCAATATTTGAAAATAATGATGTAAACATTAATATTGGGATAAAATTGGCAAAGGTATGAAAAAACAAAAAGCCATAAAAATTGAGAAAATATAAATAATAATCAGCAAACATTAGCTAGGTCAGAAAATCACAATTTCACCATAAAATCGAAATGTTTACAACACTGCATGAAAGGGCCTCATGCTCAACAACATTTGTTATAGAGGAACTGCTCTCCACTAGAATGTGAATGTGAAAGATGCCAATCTCTATTATGGGTTAGCATTGAGGCCAATGTCTGTTAGGCTATAG
>APFE031261557.1:8522-50583 GCA_000404065.3 Pinus taeda
GCCCACAACACGAAATCATAGATCAAGTTGAAGAAATTTAGTTGCAAAGACTGACTCAGGGATGGTCAAGATGGATGATAGACATTTTGCAGATGAATGGCTTATTTGCACTAACCTCTTGAACACACAATGACACGACAGATGGTTTGGTAATGATTGACCCAAAGTTAATACCCAGAAACCGGCTGAAGACTTTTCAATAAGGTTTGATCAACTGTTAGGTAAAGGATTTCCCAACCCAGGTGAATGAAAGTGTCGTGTTCAAGAGTGGTTGTAAAGTATGACAAACAGACTCACTTTTCTCTCTTTTTCCCCACCATTTCTGGCAAGTACCTCTTTATTTTTTACAAGCTTGGGAGGATACCATATGCTTGATTATAAGCTCACCCCTTCGGGCAAGTCCAACTTAGTTTAAATTCGAACCCTAAGAAGGAGTGGTCCGTTCCTGTTTGTAATAGAACAGGTCCTTTACTGTCGAATTTTAACGAGTCTAGTATAGGAGAAACTCAACGTTTTTCATTTTTAGAGAGTCTGAAAAAACTTAAGAAGACTCCAGGGTTTGACTTTTTCGTAAATTTATGTCTCCCAAGCTCGAAAAAGTATAAAATAATACTTGAGAGAACTGCTTGATCTTTTACGACCAAGGAGTACTTTTCGTTATTAGTGTCTTTGATCCGAAAAAGTAAAAAATCGACCAAGGACACGTGGTTTTATAACCAATATCGAATTTGTAACGAAAAAAATCTGGTGATCTTTTTATGTTTTTACGGTCGAAAAAGAGCTGTAAATCGACCGTCTTTTAATTTCATTTTAACGAGCTTAAAAGAAAAGCTCGGCAATATTTTCATGTTTTAGGAGTCAGAAAAGGGCTTTATTGGTGACTCTGGTTGAAAATGATAGATTTCTCCTGAACAATCCTATTATCTTGCACAAAAACACAAACATTACTCATACCTGCTTGAAAGAGATAAAAATGTCGTAATAATACCTTTTTAAAGTGAAACATTATCAAATTTGAAATTTATTTACTCAAAAAACTTATAAAAAGGGGGTTTTACCATTCATTTTTACCATTTGTGATTTGGGTGAGGAAATAGTGCTTTTTCTCTGAAAACTTCCCGAGAATCGGACGCTGTCTTCACCAGGTAATCCACATCATCCTCTTGTTTTTTAACCATTTAATTTTTCATTTTAGTCTTTTATTTCGTTTTTTAGGAGGGGTTTTAGGCGAAAAACCCGCGCTCGGGGTACGCAGGCTCACCACTGCGAACATGCGGACCCCGATTGATTCTCCATTGGGAAAACGCTCGGGGTCCGCACCTTCCATGTGGACAAAGTGCGGTCCCACGCACTGTGTCCAGCAGGAAGGGTGCGGGCCCTGCCGCGAGGGTTTTTAACCCAAAAAATCCCAAAAATAGACCAAAGAAAAATCATTCTAGCATTCTAATTGATCTTTTGGCTTGATGTAGGTAGTACACCATGCTATATTGGCGCGAACGGGAGCATGAGGATCTGGATGCTGCCGCATGGAATCATCAACCTTCGCTTGATGCTTTGAGGGCGTGCGGACTGTACAAATACTGGGCCATTCCTGGCATGAGGGCTCAGGTGGATTTTTTGCAGTGGATGGTTAACAGATGGAGCGTCCAGGACCAGTGTTTCTTCATTGGTGGCCACCAGCTCGAGATCAAGCCAGTGGATATATACTTTTTGACTGGTTTGCCTAAGAGAGGTGTTGACTTGACCCTGTTCGGGGCTAGGGCGGGTGGCCAGTCCGTCGATAGTCTCCGATTAGAGTACTGCAATAGCCAGTCTAGAGACAAAGGGATAGACATAAAGACCATATCCCTTCCTGAGCTCAAGGTGATTGCATTCACTGTTACTAGAATTTGCGGAGCTGCCGTTTCCAACTGGTGCGATGCTGTGTTGGCCAATGTGAAGGGCAAATTTACTAGGGCCAAGAACGGACGACTGAAGACTTCTGGTTATGGAGCTTTAGTCGTGAGGTTTTGCCTGGAGTGGATTCCTATGCTTATCCCACAGCACCTTACAGTTGGAGTTGGGCATCCCCGAGAACCCAGACTGATGCGATGGGTTGCAGTCATGGCCCGTCATCCTGACGAGGGGACCGAGGTCGTCCGGTTCAGACCTGAGTTTTTCCAATGGTTGGAGCGCCAGGTTTTTTCTATCCAGGATTTTCCTTATGCTAGGATTGACTTTCATGGAGACCCAGACATGGCTCTTCCTCCAGGAGAGCAGTGGGACGACTCAGGTAATCATTTTCAACACTTTCCTAATGTTAATTTTTTTATTATTTTTATATTGTCTCAAAACTGATAGTAATAATTTTAAAATGCAGATGTGGGTCCACAGCGACCAGCTGCTCTCTGGCCTTTCGAGAGAAAGCAACCAGTTGCACCAGCTCCCGCCCCACAGGACGAATCAGCAGAGACCTTGGCTGAGTTGGAGAGTCACCTAGAGCGCTTGAAAGGGGACATTCCCGAGACTAGCATAGACGACATCCCTTGTCGGCTTCAGCGCTATGTGATTGGATTCCCCAGACCTTTTAGGAGGTTCCTTTGTAAGGTGGCCCGTGCAGTGATTTCGTATTGAGATCATCACCAGTGATGGGATGATCGCTTATGTAGTCACACGTGACATTTTTCTTTTTGTACCTATCATTTTTTGCCTATCATAAGGTGTTTTTCAACCTATGATCGAGGACGATGTATTTTTTGACACACTCCTATATATATATGATATCGTTATTACTGGCTTGTCTTGTTAAACATGTTATGGGATGTTTTTAAATTTACTTGTATGATTATCGCATATGTCTACTTAACACTTGAGAAGCAATTGCATCTGATAATGTATTTAAAGATCTTGGAATATGCTGATATTCAATATAATCAAATTCACGTTCCAAGAGACACACTCTAAAAAATAATCTTAATAAAACTAGACTTCTAATGGCGTATACTCTATTAAGTTGTAATACAACGAGTTCGGAATCTAACCTCACTATCAAACTCTGAATCCCAAATGAAATAGATTCAAATAATAACTCCACCACTGCACTATACTCTGCAATGTTTTTTGTTGTTTGACCGAGGCTTACCCCATGCATAAATACCAACTTGTCAGAGGGCGAATAGATAACCCAAGCTGCGGAAGAAATATTCCGTGTACTACAACAAGCACCATCAATGAAACCAATATATGTTTGAAGAGGCGTCGACATCTGCGACATCAAACGTAAAACCAAGATAAGCAGGAATAACGACGAAAAACTCAATCTCTAAGCTAAGCACACTTTTAATCTAAAACACACCAGCTAGAAGAAAAAATATCCTAACTAAAAAATATCCACACTTGCTTTAAGCATAATATCTTTTCAGGTAAAGACCATTTCTGGGTTTACCTAAAGAGACCCCGTCAAAGTCTACCAATTCATAGGCCCCTTTCTCTAGCTTTCGCTTGAAAAAAAAAGGACCATGCCACATAGGCACGAACTTTCCAGCACCCAATTTATCATTTGCTTGATCGTACAAAAGGACTAAATCTCCTTCCGAAAAATTTCGAGGGGTTACATTTCGATCATACTGAGCCTTAATACGTTTGGCATGAGATTCGATTGCTAATGCAGCATCGTAGCGATTCTCATCTAGCTGAGCTAAGTATAATAAACGTCTTTCCTCTTCGGAAGTAGCTGGAAGTAATTCGATGGCCATTCGCAATTACGGGATTTCGCATTCAATAGGTAACACAGCTTCCAAACCGTAAACTAGTTGGAAAGGAGTGAACCCTGTTGATGTTTTGACTGAGGTTCGGTATGCCCACAGTGCTGAAAATAACATGTTGTGCCAGTTTGACCGATGAATCTCAATGATCTGTCGGATGATGATGACTAAGACTTTGTTGATGGCTTCAACTAGACCATTAGCTTGTGGATAATAAGGAGTTGAACAATCATGACGCTAGCCAAGCTGGTCTGTAAGTTCTGTCATCATAATGTTTCGAAAATGACGCCCATGGTCAGTGATAATCGCTTGTGGAACACCAAACCTAGCAATTATATGATTGAATACGAAAATTGCAGTTGTTTTGCCGTCTGCCTCAAATGTAGGCATCGCCTCGGCCCACTTAGTAAAATAATCTACCGCAAGGATAATGTACGCATGCCCCCAGCCGAGTGAGGGTAGCATGTAATATAATCGATACCCCATTTGGAAAAAGGACCAACGGAAATTATAGGGTGAAGAGGAGCAGGTGGAGCGCGCATCTTTCGATAAACAATTTGACAATTGTGGCATTTTCGGACCACCATAATACAATATTTAAACAAAGATGGCCAGAAATAGCCAGCGCGCAATATCTTTTGGGCAGTGGCATACCCAAAGAGATGACCGCCACACGTTCCAGAGTGACAGTCATTTAGGACCCTTTCGGCTTCCTCATGAGTCAAACAACGTCAAAAAATAGAGTCTGCCCCCAGGTGATAAAGAGTATCTCCAATAATTTTGAATTGCTGGGATTGGAATCAGACTTTCCGACAGTCAAATTGTGAAAGATCGGGCCGAAAGGTTTGGGTTTGGAGATAAGTGATGATATCTCCATACCACGGATCTAAAGTGCTGATCAAAACCAAGGATTCATCTGCAATGGGGGTATTTTAGCTCAGTTGGATTTGACGTGCGACTAAGGTAATATATCACATGTTCCGTACCGAATTCATCTTCCTGAACTAACACCATTCCAATGGTGGAATAGAAAGTGGCGAGAGATAAGTAGTAGTCCTGGTTTTAGTTGGGACGATGCAACAGCGGTGCATGGGTCAACGCATGTTTTAAAGCATCGAAAGATTTCTCAGCTATCTCATCCCAAAAGAATGAAGCATTTTGTTTCAACAACTGGGTAAAACCCTTTGTAATCTCGGCGTAGTTAGGGATAAATCGACGTAGAAAGTTTTCTTTCCCTTGCAAACTTTGGAGTTGATGAAGACTCGAAGGAGGAGGCAATTTTATGATAGCTTCGACCTTCAAAGGATCGACACAAATGTCGGCTTTTGAAACTACAAATCCCAGTAATCGACCCGTTTCAATGCAAAACACGCACTTCTGGGGATTCAACCGAATTCGATAATGCCTACACCTCATGAAGATTGCTCGTAAATGGATAAGGTGATCAGCTCTATGTAAGGAATGAGTAGGCAAGTCATCAAGATAAGGTTGCACAATGTGTTTTATATCATGAAAAGCGTAAGACATAGCCCGTTGAAAAGTTGCACCGGCGCTCTTAAGGCCAAAAGGTAATTTGCAATAAGAAAATGTTCCCCATGGATAAATGAATGTCGTTTTTGGTTGATCGGTAGGAAGAATATTGATTTGATTGTAGCCCGAAAAGCCATCCATGAAGGAGAAAATTTCACTACCGGCAGAATCATCAATAATTTGATCGATATAGAGTGTAGGGTAATTATCTTTTGGACATGCTCGATTAATATCCCTATAGTCGATACAGATTCTTATTTTCCCTTGCTTTTTGTTCACAGGAACAATATTCGATACCCAATCCGTTAATGGTATCGGATAAATGAACCCTGCTTTCAACAGTTTTTCAACTTCTGCTTTAATCGCAACAACTTTTCTTGGGTGAATCTGCAAGCACAAACAAGGCAAACGATTAAATAGCACCTGAATAACCAATATTATAAAACATATTTAACATGAAATTCAAGGAGTCCATGAAACAAATAACATGAGATACTTGTTGAGAAAAATGAGCTTGATTGTATTAATTTAAAAGGAGAGAACCTTACAACCTTCGCCTTGACGCTGTACAAGCTCCTTCCAGGGTCCAACAAGAAGTCTCCTCTACTTTGACAAACTTCACTCACTCCCTAATGGGGCCAAAAAGGTATGTGATCTCTCCTCTTAAGCTCAAATAGGAAGTCTTGATTTCACTAGCATTTACCCTCAAAAGTTCAGCTTCTAACCTCCCTGGCCACTGACCCAATGCCTCAATTTATAGTGCAATGGAAATCAGTTACCAGGTCCTCCTTCAAAGGGATAGAATCCTCCTTCGAAGGGATAGCTCCTCCGAACAAGGGATTAGTTCCTCCTATTATGGGATGCTTGAACCACTTGGAGCGAACAATCCACGTAACAAATCCTTCTAGAAAACTCTAGAATTAACCCAAGATGAGTTTTTTAAGATAAAAATTGTGCCTTTAGACTTTCACAGGGGTACGCACCCTCCCCTTTACATACAGAGCGTATAAGTACGTAGATATCCTGAAAAAAAGGTGCGGGCCCACAAGCAAAAGTGAGAGAAAGTGCAGAACCAGAGCTACATTGCTTTTTTGATGTCTTTCTCTCATTTCTAAAGCTTGTTCTGAAGAGCTGAGGTTTGAGACTTTCTTAGGAAGCTGGTATAGGTGGTGATAGACCTACACCGACTGCAAATAATCAAGGTGATGATATTTTTATGTAACAACCTGTTCCGCGCATCCTTCCTTGGCATGGAGCTCCATCGTTCTGTTTTCCTAGGGCTGGTAAAACCTTGCGCATGGGAGGGTAGCCAAATTTAATCCTAGCCCTGTAAGCCAGCCCACCATAGCTCTATCCGATGCATTTTCTATTATCAACGCTCCTACTGGGATCGCGATAGTATTAGCCATTTCGGCCTTTAGTATCTACTTAGTGGCTGACATACCCATAACTCCACAAGTAGCGATGGTTCCCGACTGCGAGGCCCATGTCCCAAGTTCCTATATTTGTGCGTAGAGCGCCCCCAACACACTTTGTTGCTCCCACATGGCCTCGTCGATTGCTGCCTGGGTGACTTTGCGAACTGTGTCCCCTATGTCACCTAGGTCACACTCAGTCAATGTGGTCAATTATCCATCCCATTTAGACGCCTTGGCCTTCTTCTACGGTTTCGTCCATTCTGTTAGCTACAGTCGTTTTAAGGGCGCTCTCGTGGTGGTTGGTGGTGTTCCTTCCATCCCTGTATCCATGGCCGTCTCTGTGGGCACCTTCAGACCGCTTTCGCCCTTTGTCATCACAGCCCCTTCTGCAGGTGTTTTACAGGTGGAAGCCTGTGCTACCTCCCTCACCACCCGTACTTCTGTAGCGTGTTGTCCATTCCTCTTTTGTTGTGCTATGTGCTTAGCTTCAGCCTTCGGTTTCTGGATAGTGGTCTCATCGTACCACATCGTGTTGGGTCCACGCCACTCTGGGGGCCAGGTATCCAATACCACAAAGACATCCTCATCAATGGCAATGAAGGGGATTGTCGACCACGTCTGGTCTGGGTCCTTGCGTGCCCAGATGTATACATAATGTATGTTTGCCTTAAACTCGGTGATGTTCTTCACATTGTCATATGTCTCATCGGACAGACGAGGTTATTGGTTGATCCATTGTCGAACATTTACTTCCATCAGTATCCAGAAAATCTTGATGCCCCAAATTCTTGTAGCATCCCTCGTTACCCAGAGCAACACATATTTGGCGGCTTCTAGCCAATCCTGGTCCAAGGAAGGGAACTGGCTGTCTTCAACTAGTTCACTTGTAAACAACATGATGGATAACAACAACCATACATAGTGGAAAGTCTTACCCTCCTCTTGGACCTCCCTTTAGTTGGTCAGGAATATGTCGCAGAGGAACTCTGCCCAATTGAATTGTTCCCCTTTTGTGCATCACTCCACAAGCACGACGACTATTGTTGGGACCTTGTTAGCATGGAATTTTTGCATCACTTTTCTTGCTAGCAACTGGATAGAAACATGAGCCCCTTTGTTTGGAATACTCTCAATAGCATACCTTCGTTGCTTCTTCTCCAAATTGTATTTCTTTTTCAAGGTTTCCGTCATTGTCACATCACCACTCATAGAAAATATTTCCATGGGGTACCTACCTTCACAGGGAAACTGTGTGTTCTTATGAATAAGTTCGGTCGTGATGGGAACAGGTTTGTCTATCCATAAGTATCCATCCTGTACCAAACAGAGCAATTGTCAGATGACCAATATTGTGATGGGGGGTTTTTGAAAATGTCGAATGGATAGGAGACAGAGTAACCCAGCTTCCTTCACCTTTTGCATCCACTTCCTCAGTTGAAGTGTCATAACAGTTCCCTCCACACTTTGCTTCATTAGTTCACTAGTCGCCAAATGGGGAAACTTATCGGTATCTACAAGGTCCCAGTCTTCAAACTTCATAGTCGAAATGTGGCCAATCGTTGTTCCTTCGAGCGGGACATCTTTAGGAAGGGATGAGGTGATGAGTATGTTATCAACGTCATCCAAATTTGTAGGTACCTTAGCCTTCCCTTTGCTTGGAGGAACATACTTGGGTCATCTTATTGGCTAGATATCTTCTTCACCTTCTTCGTCTGGTTCTATTTCTTCAACATAGGTCGAAGGTCCCTCTTCCTCCTCATCGCTTTCAATAGGAACGGCTTTGCCCTTTTCTTCCATTGTGATCTTGCTAAATCACGGATTTGGTGGAAACATCCTTACTGGTCCTGGTATCTGGGGGTCCTTCTTGGTCTATGGTATCCTAGGTGATTTATTGATTTGGGCTGCCTGTGGCATAGGATTCTGTGGAACCTCCTTGGTGGGGGTTATTGACCTAAGTAATGACTCTCATATTTCCTTTGGTAATTCCTAAAACCATGGGCTTTCTTTCATCATTTTTTCATTCATCTTGCTCCTCTCAGTCTGAACCCAAGATGTCCTATTCTTCAAATGGTCAAGATTTTTTGTGTGGCCGTTCACTTGCTTGGTATATACGATTTCGAATTCAAATTTGGTCTTTCACCCTATTCATGACTCATTAATGTGATCTTGGCAGTTACTCCTATGCCTTAATTTCCTACCGCCAACTCCTTGGTATCTTAAATGGGATATCTTATCATGAACAGTAACTGCAATGGTTGCCTTCCATCCCTCCCATGCGGCAGCGCAGCCCCAAAAGCTTCTTCTGACTGGCCCTGCGCGCCACAGCCGAATCGTGTAGCTTTCTTGCAACCTGTTTTATAGTCTCGTTCCCTCTTTTAACTACGTGGAGCACTTAGACTAGGACTCCTATAGATAGTCAGGTGGTCGCACCTTTCGTGTGAGCCTTCCTTTTCCCTGCTAGCCCAGGCCACAAGCACCCTTTGTGTACCTTCGAATTGAATAGCTTCTTACGGTTTGTACTCCCTTGTTCAGTAGGGTGCAGTCACAACCATGATAGCAGGGTCACGGATTGTGCTAGGATCATAGGAGGGCCAGCTAGGTCTGGTTCCTTCCCACGTGTGCTCACACAACCCATTTGTGGGTCTCCTATTTTTATTTTGTCAATTTCTCCATCCAGCCTCGTGCTTTTCCTTCTTAGCCTTGCCCCTCTTTCCTCCAGTTCGCGAAGTCTCAGGCTACTATGCCAAATGGATTCCTGCAGCCACCAGATCCTTTCATCTAGGTCTGTTTATTCAGTTCGAATGGTAGGGGCAGTGGTTGGGGAATTTCCATTTACTTCTTGTTCGACCATGGATAGAGTTTTCTGGGCACACCCTGCTCTATTTACGGTCTTATTGGCCCCAAAAACCCTTGTTACGTGTAGATTCGGTTGGATCAATGGTTGTATAGCATACCACTGTGTCTGTTGTTGTAGATGGGTGGCCGCCCTTCTCTGTCATGGCTACCCTATCTGCGTTCGCCACACACGTCCTCCAATCCATACCCAGAACCGCCTTCTACCTCCGCACTCATTCCTCCTCATCTTCCTTTGTGCACACCACCCTGGTGTGATTGTCGCGCGTGGTGCCTCTTCCGTTGCACACCGCCACTTCAGCCTTGTGATTGAAGTTCCGCCAGGAGTGACAAAATCCTCCTCCGTTGTTGCGCTATTATCCGCTGAATGTTTCTGTGCCTCAGTTGTCAGGCATCATAGTGATCTAATCATCATGTTATAGTTGATTTTTATGACTTCGTACAATCGTTTCTACCATCGTTCGAACTCATCCTCTAAATCTGAGGTGCACGAACTATTGCGCTCCCATGAGATTCTCCTATCCGCTGTGGGATTAACCCGATCCTGGTCTTGCACTATTATTTGGTAGCTGCATTCTAGTTCATCGTCACTCTCCTCATGGTCTAGCGGAACTATTACCCAAAGTGACTATTTTTCGAAAGTCATTTTCCATCTTTTTAAGTTAAGGACCCCATTCATGTCTGTGGCCCAATCTATTCCTAGCAATGCAGGGTATGGATTAATGTCATCAATAATTTCTATTACCTTGAAGTTAGTCTATGTACTTACGCCTTCAATGTCCACTGTCACCCCTTGCAGTCGGCCCATCGGTAAGATCTTTTGTTGGTTGTCCATCCTTAGTTGAATAGGAGACCACTACAGTGTGGGCCTACCCATGTGCTCCCACGTTTGCTTAGGCAACACATTCGCATCTGATCGTAAATCCAGAATGACGTGGTCCATATCGTACTCACCGATTTGTGTTGTCATTCGGATCTCTCATCGGGTGTGTAGAGCATGTCTTTCTAGTTTCTATACTACATGTCGCTCCCCTGACCATGTGCACTTAGTGATTGGCTCTGGTAGTCCTTTAATGACTCTATTGTCATGTAACAACTTCATACATGTCTATAAAAAGGTAGTAAGAATAGAGGGATCCATTACTGGCTCAATCGGGTCCCTTCTACCTGGAGTAGAGACTTCCGTGAAGCTCTTTTGAGCTTCCTTAGATGTCTTCTTCACCTGTTCCATCTCAAAGTCAAGTTCCCCTGTAGGGGCATCGCGACCCTTCTCATCTTCTGTAGACTGTTTCCAAACGTTTCCCCCTATAGTTGTGTCGCTCCTTAGTACCATGTTTACACTGCGGTCCTCTTCACATGGTTCCAACTTCATCATTTGGACATTTTGAGTTGGAGTGGGCTATAATAACCCCTTTTCGTGCATCTAGTCAATTAGTGTCAGACAGTCTACCATTTCATGGTCAAACTGCTCACAGTATGGACATGATATTCTCATAGGATTAGTAAAATCACGAGCATAATGCCCCAGCCTACCACAATTATAACATATCAGCTATCCATGGCCCCATCTAGGCCCCATTCCTCTTCCTCATCTGCATCGTTGGAATCCTCCACAGGGTCCTGCAGCTGGGTTGACCTGTGCGTCAGTCTACATTCGATAGGTTGAGGTCCTCTCCATCATTAACTCATAGCTTTGACAACTTCACTCATCATGACCTACTGACCTATACAAGTTATAATACAGTTGTTACAGAGTCTGGGTATACTTCTGCAACAAGTGGCAGTTGTTTGTTGCATGATTTCCTCCTAATTGACAAATCGCGGATCACAGGGTAGGCACCGCACTTGGTCTTTCTTGTACCTTCAGCCTTAATGGCATCGACCCTCCTCCCGCCAAATAATTCATGAATACGAGGTAGTGGTCTTTGTCATGACCTTGACCCTTGCATTTGATGCATCCTATTTTTGCATGTGCCTCCAGTTGGGGCTCCCTTTCTTGCTTCAAGCTTTGCATTTCTAAGCATAGGTTTTGTAGTTGTGCGTGGATTCGTTGAACTCCCAACCCTAGATCCTATATTGGAGTTTCATGCAACCTCATTGCTATCTCCAATGCCTCACTTGGGTTGAGATCTTTTGTTGTGATAGTGCCATCCTCAGATGTGGTGTTAATGATGCCATAAACCACGCACAGTGTTGCGTGTCCATCAACATCATGTTTACCTCACGAATTGTACTTTTCAATCTCTAATCTAGATCCCATGGAGTTTCACCAGGCATCATCATCATTATCTCCTTGAACCCAATGAGAAACTTTGTTTCCGATTTTGGTCGATTAAATTCTTTGTTCAACACGTCCTAAATCATCATTATTCCCTCATTCGGGTGATTGCTAGAGTAATTGATATACCACATCAATGCACGGTCCTGTAGCGCACTCACCAGAGAAGCCTTTTTTATGGTCTCATCTGTTACGCCTTGGGCTCCCCATACAGCCTTTACCATGAACCAAAACTGGTTTGGTTCCTCTAAATACCAGCAACTTGATCGCACCTGCCATCCCTACCCTCGATGGTGGCGGCGGTGGGGTAGGTGAAGATGGGTTGGATGTAGGTGAAGTAGGTGATGGCGTGGAAAATGGTGGTATTAGTGGAAAGTGCTGCTTTATCAATCGGACTCTGCTTCTTGGAGAGAACCCTGTGATGTCCTCCTCACTTTCTCGTGAGAATGAAATCAGAGGACTATTTTCCAATCCTTCAGTTCCTCGGTAGCCTCTTTCGCTCCTCATTACCCCAGACACCAATGGATGCGCATAACCCATTTTTCACATAACAACATTTTAATCCAAGTATTCAAGGATTTGATGTACTTACACCATGGCCCTTGGAGAAAGCACCTTTTTGCCTTGCTGTAACCCACAGTTGTGTCTATCGCAAACTCAATTATAAACCCTCCTATTACTCGATCCAACTAGTGATCTACTACTCATGCGATTTTGTCTTCAGATGCTTCCAGCCTATGCACCAATTCTGGGGTCCACACAATGGGTTGGTCCAGTCTACATGTTCCCTGATTGTGAGCTAGCCTCGCGATCCACTCATACAGCTCTATCGAGAACGATGCAAAGAAAATCTTGTGGATTTCTGTGTATATATAGAAATCCAACCACCTTTCCACAAATATCCGGGGGTTTCTATTTTCTTGTACCACAAATTCGTGAAGCTTCTGATCCAACCAATCGTTAAGTTCTTTCTTTGTACGGTTCCAGTGTTTTGACATCAGACATCCCTTAGGTAGATCTCGGTCCCAACGACGGAACTATTTATTGGCTTATTAGGCCTTGATCGAGGTTCAGAAGAGTTATTATCCAAACAAATCCCGCAGCTACCGGCCCTTTTGGCAATAGCCCACAGACCGCGGACCGAGGTCTCACCCAAGGTAGCAGGGGAGGGTGCTGGAACTAGGTTTCCACGCCTTTGGGATGTCTTGATGTGGTTTGGAGGGGTCGCGAACCATTCTGTGGGCTCGCACCACTCTAGACAATTATCGGGCTTCCGTGAAGATCTGCGTGGGTGTACTTGCTTATTAATGAAATTATTTTAGATCTGATATTCTTATTATAGTCTTTAAGCAAACATTTAACAATAAAACCCAGTGCGTGCAATCATAAAAAATATATAAACTCCTATAAAAGATGCATAAACCAGAACACAATAGGTCTACGATACTTCAGAAACCACTTATCTTTATTAAAATATTCATTCCATGCAACCATATTTTCCCTACACACTCAGCTGTAGAGCTCCACGCACACATCTGTGGATTGTACCAGGCCTCTACGCACACAGCTGAAGAGCCTCTATCTATTGACCAAAATCATTGACTCAGACTTACAAACACAGATAATACTATCTTCACAAAACCATAACCCCAAGATCCAAGACAAAGACTTCTCCAATAAACTAACTTCTAGCCATAGAGCCTTGCTCTATTTATATATTCCCATGGTCTGCACTCCATGGGTAGGACGACTCACTTCCTATTATTTTTCATTATTTTCGGGCAGACAGCCCTTTGATTTGACTCATTACAATTTGCGATCCATGCACTTCACAGAGTCTTTACGATACTTTTTTCCCAAAATTGTGGACTTAGGGTCCCAACACCATTACGTGGGGCCTCCGCTACCCAACACATTGGCAGAATAAGCTACATGAAGTATCTACACTGCACTGCAACATGATGAAAAAATTGTTGTGCTATGTCTCATTGGAGGTAAGGAGCTTACCTTATTATAATGGTTTAACTAACATGGATAATTTTTTCGATGCATTTGAATGTGAAGTCCCTGAGCATCACCACTTCCAAGCATTAGATTTGGCACTATGTGCTACACCCGCACAGTGGTGGGATACGCATAAGGATAGCTTTGATGGATGGAGGGATTATAGAAGGATGATGACATTGCAGTTTGGTCAACCTAACACTCGATTGACTAAGAGATATGATGGGAGGAATGGTCTTCGCGATCATCTAGCGAAGTGGACTAAATCTTATGGACCAAAGCTACAGTTGGAGTGGGTACACTTATTTTTCCATACTTTGGATACAATGCCCATGAACTGGTATTTGGAAACAGATCTCTGCCTGGCACTGTGGAGTGGGTTATATTGATGGAAGGATTCTTATTAACCTTCAGTTTTGAAGATGGTTTCATGAGCATCAGTGAAGCCCTACAAGAGATTAAGGAAGTTATCTTCAAAACAATGCAAGAACATTTGGAGTGGGTTCAACTAGATTGGAGCACCTAGTTACGCCATCCGCTAGAATGTTATAATGTGACATTTGAAGGGGAGGATGAAGATTCGAGGAATATTAACATTCTAGAGGCAAAAGGGCATCGCGAAGTCAAGGACCCACAAATAGACAACTCGGACATCACCGCAACATTGAAAAAAAGCAAGTAACATTGGGACTGAAGTAGACCCGAAGTTTGCAAATATTAGAGATTACTAGGACGACGCTATTGTGGATAAGGTTTTGACTTACTCCGCAAATATCAGGATATGCTCCCTACCAATTTTTCAGACTTGAAGGGCATAATAGGAGACTTGGGTGTTATGAAAATCACTCTGAAGCTAGACGTGAAACAAGCCATATCGCCTGAATCCTAAGTATAAGGAAAACCTTCACTTGGAGTTGGATAAGATACTAGAAGCATGCATCATAGAACCATTGGAAGAATCTGATTGGATGAGCCCAATGGTGGTTCAAGAGAAGAAGAAAAAGGGTGAGATAAGAATTTTTGTAGATCTGAGGAAGATGAACAATGCAGGTGCCCATGATCCATTCCCAACGCCATTCACTGATGAAGTATTAGACAATGTCAAAGGGCAGGAGGCCTAATTGTTCACTCATTGGTTTTCATGGTACCAACAGATTAAAATCACACCTGAGGATAGGAGTACAATGACCTTCGCAATGGAGTATACTGTGATGCCATTTGGACTCAAGAATCTTCCTTCACTATTTTCTCACGTAGTCATCGCGGTGTTCAAGGAGTTTAATCATAAGTTCTTGGAAGTGTACTTTGATGACTAGATAGTGTTTAGACTAGTGAAGCACCATGTAGCAAGTTTGTACCTGATGTGGGATACATGTCACAGATAACAGATCACATTGAATTTGAGAAAATGCATATTTTGTGTTCCCTTTGGAATGTTGTTAGGTCATGTGGTGTGCAAGCAAGGGTTGATGGTGGACCCTACCAATATTTTAGTGATAGTGAATCTAGAGGCCCCAAGGAATGTCAAACAATTGTGTGCCATGTTGAGACATACTAGATATTATAGAAAATTTATCAAAGCATATGCTCAAATTACCGTGCCTATGGAGAAGTTGCTGAAGTAGGATGCAAAATTTTGTTGGCACGAAGAATGCAAATGTAACTTAGTTGTTTTGAAAGAAAATATGGTCACTGCACCGATCTCGGTATTCCCATATTGGAAGAAGGAATTTCACGTACATGTTGATGCCTCATGCATTGCGTTGGGTGTAGTATTAATGCAAGTCAGTGAAGGAGAAATGGACTGCCCTATGGCCTTCGCAAATAGGAAATTATCCAAGGCCGAGAATAATTACTCAATGACTGAGCATGAAGGATTGGCCATGGTATATGAATTGTAGAACTTCAAGCACTATCTATTAGGAGGGAACTTCAAGATGTACACAGATCATTCTGCCTTGAAATACATGGTTAATAAGCCTGTGTTGAGGGGGAGGATCTGCCAATGGTTGTTGTTATTATAGGAGTATGACTTCGAGGTCATTGTGAAGCTAGGGAGGTTGAATGGAGAACCTGACCATATATCGTGGATCAAAATAAGAGAGGAGCCTAATAATTTAGAGGAAGGGTTTCTAGATGCACAACTCTTCATGGTGCACGTAGTGGATAACCATTTTGCAGATATTATTCACTTTTTTACTATGGGGATGGCACTAAAAGGGTATACAAGTCAGCAAAAGAAGGAGCTAGTAGTGCGTATGGTAGACTTTTAAGTGATTGAAGGACATCTGTATAATATGGGCGTTGATGACATATTGTGAAGATATGTACCCGATTTTGAGAGAAATAGCATTCTCATTGAAGCTCGTGGAGGGGATGTGGGAGGACATTATGCAGGAAAGGTGACTATGCAAGGTTTTACGCGCAGGTCTATGGTGGCCAACACTACATAAGGATTCCAAAGAATATTGTAAGGCATGCGATGCATGTTAGAGAATGTGAAAAATATGATAAAGGGACGAATTTCCATTACAACCTCAAGTATCGTTGCAACCATTTGAAAAATGGGAGATTGATTTTGTTGGGCCAATTCAACCCCCAGGGAAGATAACTAGTGCCACTCTATATCATCACCGTGATGGAGTATCTAACCCGATGGGTAGAGGCACAACCGATTAAGGATTGTAGAGGGGCTACAAAAACAAAGTTTTTGTTTAAGTATGTCTTAACCAGATTTGGTTGCCTGAAAGTGTGGATGCGCGAAAAAGGTATACACTTTCTGAATGAAACAATCAATGCATTAACAAAGGAATTCCAGGTCTACCATCAGAAGAGTACACTGTATCACCCGTAGGCAAATGGAATTATTGAGGCCTTCAACAAGATTTTGGAGAACACACTGACAATGATATGCAACGGCCAACGAAATGATTGGGGTGTACATGTACCTTTAGTACAATGGGCGTATAGGACTACTTGCAAGAAGCTGATAGGACAAATACCATTTAGATTGGTCTACAGCATAGAAGTTGTGATGCCTATGGAGTACATTGTGCCTAGTCTACACATAACAACTCTCACATGTATGGTAGATCTCGAAGCCTTGGAGGAATGGCTCGCGCAGCTGATGGAGCTTGGTTGGATTCCATCAACAAGTATAGAAGGAATGGTAAAAATAATGGCATGATCGACACATCAAGCTTCACACATTCATGGTAAATGATATGGTATTTTTATATGATAGTAAGTTCACTAAATTTCTGGATAAATTTCAGATGCATTTGCTGGGCCATATATTATCAAAGAAAGTACAGATGGAGGCGTATTTCAGCTCGCGAAGATGAATGGAGAACCTTTTCCAGGAAGAGTGAAAGGAATCTGATTGAAGCTATATATAGGGGATCCTGTGCAATGACTATCTGGTGGAAGGATAGTCTTAGTGCTCCAGGCAATTGCAAGGGAGTGCAAAACTATAAACTACACTACTAGGTTCGGAGGACTACGCAAGAGACAGGCTACATAGAAGACAATGAAGATACAATATATGAATTTATGTGCGAGAATTTTCACTATGGAGGGGAGTGCTACGTAGCACAGCATAAAAGTGACTGCTGGAGAGACTATTCATGATTTGACAGCCAGAAGTCCCTATAAATTACACATGTCGGTACAACAGAGAACACTTTGCGCCCTTAGATTTTTTTTTTAGTTGTGTTATTTGTTGTCTATGAACTAATTGTATTGGGAGGATTTGGTCACTAGCCCTGCATTTGCTAAGTTGTCGAAGTTGAATCAGAAGTTTGTTCTTGAGAAAATGCTTGGAACAAGCCCTGCAGATACTATGAGTACTAGTGGTGATGTTTCTTCTGAACGAGTTTCCCTAGATGTGGTGAGTAGGGAAGCTTTGGCTCCTGTGCCTATGGCGCCAAGGTTGCCTAGGCTGAATCCTACCCCTACTAAAGAAACATGGAAGCCGAATAAGGATAAATAGAACAATCCACTACCAGTGCACGAGTCACTGAGAAAGCTCTTCAACACAAAAATAAAAGAAATATAAGAAGCCCGAGAAGGTCATCAATCTAGAGGTGGATGAAGGACAAGGCAAAAAATACATAGATTTTGATGGAGTGGAGCCCATCACAAATCTTCTTGAATATATCCCTCCATGCAAGAGGAAGGTGAAGGTCATAAAGGACCCAGACTTAGACAAATTTTCCATTTCTACACCACTCCTGCCTGAGCAGGTTCCCTTTGAAGGTCTATAGCTTGCGTGGATCCCATTGTTGAAGATGGAAGATTGGGACCTTGCAAATCATGCTAGCTTTCCACACTTAGCCCTAGATAATTATATGAAGTGTGTCTACTATTTCGAGTCAGGTGTTACCGCGCTGGAGACAACGGAATGGATCCATGGTCTGGAGAATTCAGGATTGTTGAATCTGTTATGGGTGCCCTATTATCACTGCACCCCTATCAACACAATTTGTGTGTGCCAACTACTCACTCTAGTGCACGATGGGTGATTATGGCTAGGTGGGCCTATCCGCATCACTGACATGGTCATTCACAAGATCACACACCTACCATACAAGGGATTGAATAAAGCCAAGGAGTTTGGCAGAAAGACAAGAGAAAAGGATCTGGTAGAAAAAATGAAGAAGGAATTTGACCTAATGAAGAAGGTACGAGGATATTCAATCACGTCCATAAACGACCCCACAATGCAAATTTCCATGCATATCATAGTAGGGAAGGTAATGAAAAAGTGTCACACGGAAGAATTTTCAATGTCTGTGGTCTCCTTGGATGCACAGTGTGCAAAGGGCGTGCAGTTCAACTATTCCAGGTACTTATGCTAGGAATTCCTCACAAATTACCACAAGGCACAAGATGAGACCAAGTCGTTCCATTATGCTTGGTTATTGCTCTCTATTATTTTTGTTGCATGGAAGCTACTAGAGGATAGCAAGTTTCCTCTGATGGAAGAAGGATTACTGGAGGCAGGGTAGTTCGCCTCCCTATCGGCTACAAAAGGACCCCACAAAGATCACAGAAACAAAAACATTTTGGTTCCTAATGGAATCAAGTCTCCACATGGAAATTAACCAGTGTCCAAGGTTGTCCCCAACCTTGTACATGCATTTGTCGGCTTATGCAACTTTCAAGGATGAATTTCATAGAGTTTACCTTCTAGCGTGGAAGGATCCATAGCAAAAATGCCATGAATTTCCATATTTGGTAAAGAAGATAGATGTGCAGGATGTGATCATGCGATGGCTAGCAGAGTGGATCAGCCCCTCAAACTTAGATTTTGGAACCAGTAAGGGCATAGGAAGTTCAGAAGCACAGAAAAGAAAATAGGCAGCCAAGTAGGCTATGCAAAAACTGGACACACAGAGGAAGAAGGAAGCCACAGAGAAGGCTCAAATGGAGAAAGAGTGTGTTGCTAAGGAGCAGGCTTAACAAGAGCAATGTGAGTCAAAAATAAGTGTCAAATCCCCCTCGCTAGAGACTGAGGAGGAAGAACTGTCCAAACAATATGGCAGAGGAGATGAGGGGAAGAGCACCCTGTTTCATCTAAAGAAGCATAGAAAGGAGCAGTAGGAAGGTCCCCAGAAAAAGAAAATATAGGAGAAGTCACACGGTGATACCATGGTATTGACAGAGGGTGATCACAATGAGATCGGGGATAAAATAAGGGACACTATGACTGTGAGCTACAGATCTAGGTCAATAGGATACAAATGGGTGTTGGTCAAGCAAGCGCAGCATGAGTGAGATTGGCCCTAGGGATGAGTCAGGCAGTAGAATTGGTAAGGACCCTAGATCTTAGGATTGTTGCATTACCAGAAGGGTCCCTTCGCGTAGATTCAGCCAATGATTACATCATCTTAAGCACACTTAAGAACATCGGGTTGAACATCGTAGTTCTCCCCAATAGATTCTTCACATGCTGCATGTAGGGGTGATAGAGGGATTAAGAGCTCGGGAGCAACGTGCTCTCAACCTAATCAACGAATACAAGGTGAATAATGGACACATGTTTTCCAAGAAGATGCAAGCCTTAAAAGAAAAGAAGACATTGTGGGCACAAAGTTCTTAACTGGATCCTGTAGTCACTAAGGCATGCAAAACAATGTTTGAGCTGCATATTCCTGAGAATGCACAACTAGAAGTGAAGATCAGGAAGTTAGTTGCTGGTGTGCGCGAAGCAAAGGCAGAGGTTGGTCGAGTTCAATTTGAATTCAACATGAAAATAACTAACCTGCAGTTAAAATGGTAGCCCACGAGTCCGCCTGATATCTGGGAACAGAGTGGAGCCGTAATCAGAGAAGGAATGGCCACCATGGATGCCACAATCACTAAATGTTTGGCATTATTTGAGCAGGAAATGGAGTTAGTGACAACTCTGCATGAAGACCCAAACCTGCAAGCATTGAATACAGAGGTCAAGGAGCTGTAGAGGTAGTAAGACAATGTCAAGGCAATGACACGCTCCATTACATCATCACAGCGCCTAGCCAAATTACAGGAGGGGAAGCAGCTCCTCGCACAAGTAGAAGCGGCACAGATGAAGGAGGCCTTGCTTAAGGCCAAACTACAGTCTTGGTTAGAGGAGGCTTACCAAGCCATGACCAACATTTAGCAGAATCTAATGGGCTTGCCGCAGATGCAACAAAAAATGAAGCTAGCCACAGAAGGACCAACTACTAAGAAGCTAGATGAGGAGGTCAAGCAAGTAGCCACTTAGAGTGCTACCGAAGATGTGGTTCAGGTGGTGTTGGGGGATCTTCACGGTAATATCACACCGCCAACCAAGTGACTTGAGGATGAGTCATGATCATTGTGTTGGGGGCTTATTGGGATGGGGACCCTTTGTTTAGTTTTTGGGGTTAAAATAACCCAAGCGTTGATGTATTTTTTGTAAGTAATATAGCGTCTCTGCGGTTTGTGGATGCGAAGTGCATATATTGTTAGGAGTGAAAAGGGTTTTTTCCCCTTGTTTATGTGAAAGTTGAGCCAGCTTTGAAAACCCACCAATGGTCCACGGACCATGGGATTATATATGTGGGTGTGTCTTAGAGAGTCTAAAGATATATAGAAGGTCATGATGGAAAATGAATGAAGTCTTAGAAGTCTTAGAGTAGAGAAATGGGTCGTATAGGGAAGAAAGGCTCTGTAGTTGAGTGCACAGAGGCTTACATAGAGTTCGAAGCTGAGTGCATGGACCCCTGTAGTTGGGTGCATACGATAGTTTTGAATCTGTAATACCATACTGAAGATCAATAAAGAAAATTACTGAAAAATTCTTGTGTTTATATGCTTATTTCTGTGTACTTGTGTTTACGATATATGTTTTGTATGAATAATGTGTTATGAAATATTGATCTATGATGCGCAATTCACTTGAATAAGTCTTAATAGATGTATGCAATGCATGTTAAGTATGTTCGCAAAGACTGTGATGAATTTTGTTATGTTTTCTAATTAACCTAAGTAGATTTGCATGAACTCTAATCTAGGATTGTTCTCTGAAGTGCATAAGTGGATAAATCAACTTATAAGGGTCCACAAAAGCCAATCGTAGAACTTCATGAAGGTCTAGAGGTTTTTTATTAGAGTTTCAATACAGAGCCTAAAGGCTTATCAACCTGTACAAAGGCAGATCTGAGGTGTTAAAATACATCATACTCATCTCTAGATACAGAAACTTGGTTCTTTCATCCCCACCCATACTGCTTCAGGTGATACTACAACCTACACTACACGAGTTGCTGCCGAAAGGGCTAGTAGTGTATGGATTTGTTGGTTGGCGCAACTAACTCTGAACCTGGGTCAGGACCCCCTAAGCCAACACTATTTAATAATTATTTCAATTTCACACCATTCTTATTCCTCATGAAATAATAAATAAATAATTTTATTTGTTAATTATTTCTAAATAAAGATATTTGACCATTTTCAATATATTTTCCCTTTCCAAAATATACAATAAAGTATTCCTAATGGTTAGATCATGATTTGGTCAATATTATTTTATTATTATCCATTTGTGAGATTAACTCAATACTTTGTTATAAATAGGAGGGATTTCCATTCATTCTTCACCATGGTCATTATCATTGTCACCATTATCGTCGCTTTTTATCTCAGCTCCCACTTGAGTTCTCCACATTGTTTCAGGTTTTTCACACATTGAGAGACAGAATCGGTTACTGAAGGATCAAGGACATCAAAGGGCCCATCACATGAAGGGGGATTTGCAGACCCTTTTATAGATATCCTTCTCCGGGTGTTATCAATAAATGTTTATTATTCATTTTAAAAGTATTTCCATTTTGGTTATTATATTGGACATATTTTGTTGTTTTTTGTTTTTGGATCACATATGTTATTTTTTTTCAATATTTTCTATTTTTATTATTGCAGATTTGAAGTGCAAGAAACCACAAATTTTTGTTAAGGTTATGTATCACTAGTGAATTAAGTATAATGTTGTTGGTACAGCTTGTTGGGTGCTTAAAGGTGTCTTTTAAAACTCCTAATTGCCTCACATTAATTATCAACTTGGGTAAGTCCTCTTATTTCAAGAGTGTACACAATATGTGCACTCTATAATCCCAGAGAGTGATGTTTCTTAAAATGTAATATAGATCTTTGATACAAGAATAAATGGATGCATCTAATAAACTCAAATTTCAATTATTAAAGGAAATATGACATATAAGCTTCACAACTCAATCCTTTACTGAAATCGTAATTAAATCTCACACAAGCGATTCAATTAACAATAGCATCAACCGAGAGCACAGTAGCAATAACTCATCTCTTCTTAGCTAATTCAATATAACCCATCCTCAGTCTCTACGAAGCAATCAAAATGGAAATGCTATCAATCTCGGAGTTCAATAGCGATAGCCAAACTCTTACAGCTAATTAAATCAATATGATTCGCTATCTAAATAACTGAATCTGGAATAAGCGTAAATCGAATCAAATGACAATGTTGTAAATCATGTAAAGTGAAGATATTCCTTCAATACAGGAAAACAATAAAAAGCGCATAAGATGGGAAAATTAAAAAATTAATAAAACGTGCGGAAATCATAAAGATATAATACAGAGAAGTAGCTTAATCCACCAGAGGTTGGGCCCTTAGCTGCCGGCAAATGCTACTGAGCTACTTCAAATAAGGAAAATGAACAACAACCTCAAATTATATATTAATCATTTAACTTGAGTGACATTACAATATGATCGCGTTTTCTTGACAACACAAGTCTGTAAATTAAAATTACAGTTTGAAATAACAATGATTGATCCCCTTCTTTGATCTTTGTTCTCATTTAAATACACACAGAGCAGAGAAAAGTTACAACATATATGATTACAAAATTATTCCCATAAAAAAATTGGATTTCTCACAACAAATTGATCAACAAGAATATATCTGAAATATCTTTTCATCAGCATTCAACAAGAATAGGTCGAATTTGGTATTGCAACTGAGATAATTTGGAAACCAGCCGCAACAATGAATCTGAGAAAAACATATTCAAAGAACCTTCTGTTTCTCTTAATATGGACCGAAATTGGGAAAATTGCTCATTATGAAACTAATTCGGTCCATTCTAAACAAAACCCGTGTTTCGGATTTTCCAGATTCTTATCCATTTGCCAAAAATGTCCAATGCAAAACTCTCACTTCTTATTCCAACGAATTTCCGAGTTGGAATATTTAATGATGAGTTGGAGATCAAATCTACAATCTGGAAAATATCTTGGAGGCTAAAATGGTGAGTGTTGTACAACAAATTTATTAATAAACCATCATTGGTAAAATCTTGCATAATAATCATCAATTTATTAAAAATAAAGGAGAAGAAATAATATTTATCCAAAAGAGCATAAATAATTATAAAATGGAATTATATGATAAATCATGATAAATGGCATAATAAAGAATGGTATAAATGGATGAAATATGCGTTAAAGAGTGATAATAACAATGACAAACTAGTAGCCCAACATACCCCCAAACTGAATATATTGCATGTCCTCATGCAACCCAAAGACTATGTATTAACCAAGCAATAATACAAAAATTGTTCATCCCAACTCACAAAATGGATGGAACAAATGAATTCTTCCTCAAATAATGAATACTCAATTTTAGCAATGTTGATGAAAGCGTAATAATTTTTACATTGACATTCAACTATATGTATATGAAGTTATACCAAAATATGATATAAGTAACAACAAACTCCATTAACCATTTTCTCAAAAACTACAAACCAGATTTTGCTGAAATTTTGCAAGTAGAGTTTTACTATATTAATGATTATATGATCCAGAAATTAGATCATTTTGATGTAGGGAACATGAGATATGAGCAAAATGGTTGTAGGTGACAGTGCATGCAATCTGAAATTTGACAAACTAATTTAATTTGAAATTTTCTAGGTTTGTATATTTTAATGATATCTCTTTGTTATCCAAAAATCACAAGAATTCAATTCATAGTTTTAAAGATATATGTCAATCAATTTCTGCACTGTATAAAAATTAAATTGTATGCCTTAAATGAGAAATAAATTAGAGAACATTCATCATGTGTAGAAATTCCTCCCCCAAAGTGGAGAATTATCATGCCCTCATGCAATGCTAGAAAACAAATTGAGGTGGTCACTACCATCTATTGAAATCTATTCTTGGTGTAAAACAACATGGAATGAGGGAGGTGTTGAGAATGAATAAGAAGATCAATGGATGATAAAGAATATGAGTGGCATGGTCATAATAAATAAATAAATGAAATGAACACCCCCCCAAACTAAAAGAATCTATGTCTTTGAAAATGGGAAGTGGTAAAGATGTGGAATGAATAATGGTAAATAATGCTCAATGGATTTTCATAAAATTCTACTAAATTTGTAATAAAACAGAAAATTATGCTATTTTACCTCAAGTTAACCCTTGGAAAAGAAAAATGTGGAATGACATGTATGGACTGGCATTTCTTGAAACTGATGTAGGCTGAGCGGATATTGAAAGTGATGCAAAAGGTAGAAACCAGGCGAGCTCATCATGTCTGAACAATTGTTCACGTTCGTGAGTTTCTCGAGCCTCTTCTATTATTTGCAATAGTGTGGTCATGATGCGAATAGAATTCTACCCATACTTGTTGTTCTCCTGTAAACAATTCACTATTCAGCATGCCATTTTCTTGAATCCACTGTGTTAGTTTTGAATAGCAACAGATAAAATGCATGCAAGAATTTGAATCAGAAAAACTTTTGTATAAATGCAATACTAATATTTTGTCAAATCATCAAGTTATGGCAAAGTTCAGTAATTATATCGCATGCTATCCCATAATGCATACATTCCCCCCTCCAATTGGAAAAGATATTCCATGACCATAAAGCATATGAAAGGTGTTGTGCTGACGACAAGGCAAGGGAATGAACAACACAACAGTAAATGAAGTTGAGTACACATATCAATGATAGGATGGCGAGATGTATGGTTATAATGAGAGCAGAGTGTGTAAACATAGTTATGAATAAGAGATAGGACGCTTTGGATTGATAATAAGTTATGCAAAAAAGAAAAAGGACAACAATATGCCAAAAATATGCTTTGCTGATGGTATTCTAGTTGAAAATGATGTGATTGATCAGAAAACAATTTCTCATGTGTAAAGGTTCAAAACAGGGAAAAATTAAGGAAATAACTTCTCCAATAAAAAGAGAGAATAAGAAAATGGTATTATAGTAATAATTGACGATAACATATAACTTCAATACCATAAGCAGAGCCTCTTCTTCCAACAGGCGTCCATAGCCTCGACAGGGTTGGTTTTTAACCCGTATGAGTCAAGATCCTCAATTTATAAATGGAGAGTTCCAATGTTGTTCTATAGAAGAGATCAGTGTGCTGGCGTGGTAACCAAATAACCACACTGCTATTCACTGGGATGTAACAAATGTTATCAGGCTGGCTCGTGATGAGACCTCCTATTCCAAGGATATTTTGGCTATCCAATGGATCATAACCCTAGTGTGGTAGCCATAGTGGGAATGTCACTTCGCTACATCCTTATGAACATGGTAGGTTGGCTCTTAATGAGACCCCCTATCCTCTATCTATAGGAAAAAGTTCGATGTTATTACACATTTTTATGATAAAAAGAGGGAGGTTGAGTACTCCTTAAGAGTATGGATGGTGGAAGAAGTTGAACATGTCAATACAAAGAAATATACCCATAATATCATTTATTGTAGACAGAGAAGATTATAACCAAGAAGGGTTGAACTATCATGGTATTAAGATTATCAAACAGTATAATGTACAACAAAAAATGATGCAGTAAGGTAGTATATAAATAATTGTGTCCCTTTAAAAAGAATCTCTCACCAAGAAGCTGCCCTGTTAGAGATCATAACGTGAATAATATTAACTCGCTCCAATAGAATCCATAATTCTTGTCGTCATAAAAGTACTGTACTTTAAGTTATGAATGAGAATCAGTAAAATGTGGTTGAGATGAACTAGGAATAATCCCACAAGAGGAAGGAAGGGTTGTTCTTGAAAATACTCCCAAAGTATTGTTCCCTTGAAGAAACAACAAAAACATTCGAAAAAGTGTTGTTCCCTTCAGGAAACAGCTAAAACACTCGAAAAAGTGTTGTTCCTTGTAGGGAACAACAAAGAAAATGCACGTCAAAAAGTGGTGTTCCCTATGGAGAACAACAAAAAATACACATGAAAAAGTGTTGTTCCCTTTAGGGAACAGCAAAAAATGCATCCGAAAAAGTGTTGTTCCCTGCAGGGAAGAGAAAAAAATGCACACGAAAAAGTATTGTTCCCTGTAGGGAACAACAAAAAAATGCACACGAAAAAGTGTCTTTCCCCAAAGGGAACAACAAAATAATACATGCAAAAAAAGTGTTGTTCCTTATAGGGAAAAACAAAAAAATACATGCAAAAAAGTGTTGTTCCTTATAGGGAACAACAGTTGTTCCCTATAGGGAACAACAAAAAAATACACGCAAAAAAGTGTTGTTCCTTATAGGGAACAAGAGTTGTTCCCTATAGCAAACAACAAAAAATACACACAAAAGGTGTTGTTCCTTATAAGGAACAACACCTGTTCCCTATAGCAAACAACAAAAAAATACACGCAAAAAAAGTGTGGTTCCTTATAGGGAACAACAGCTGTTCCCTATAGGGAACAATAAAAAATACACACAAAAAAGTGTTGTTCCTTATAGGGAACAACATCAAAAAATACATGCAAAAAAAAGTGTTGTTCCTTATAGGGAACAACGGTTGTTTCCTATAGGGAACAATAGTTGTTCCCTATAGGGAACAACAAAGAAAAATAGGGAAAAAAAATGATAAACAATTATCTCTACTAGTCTAAGCAAATAAAATCGAATAGAAAACAAAAGGAAAATAAAAACAATTGTACGTACAAGTTTCAAAAATAAATTATTTACGGGACTAGTGTTGTCGAAGAGTGGCCTTCTGCAGTGAGAATTTGCATGGTGGGGTCCCCATCATTCAATCGCTAATGGAGCGGGAACTACAATTTCAAGTAAGCAACACTTGAAACACAAAAACATAAGACAAATCAGAAAAGAAATAACAATTTATTTAACAACAGTATGTAAATAAATAAATTAAGTTACAACAGTTATGATGTTATTTCCTAAGGGAATATCAATCTGTCAATGGAAAAAAAGGATCTCTTGGAAAAATGTTTTGGAAGCAGTGACATGAATTTTCGAATGGAAATCAATTCTTCATTTCTTCCGCATGAATCTATTAGGTAATGAATTGGATGAAATTCCCTTGTTTCATTAAAATTTCTTTCAAGAATCGCTCGTCCATAAATTGACCTTCTTTATTTTCCTCAGACCTGCAAAAAACGAGTGTATCTCTGCAGTAAAACATTAATCATGGATAAAAGGAGGTGATTGAGCTCCCCTAATCCAAGAATTATGAAAAAAACTAACAATTAGCTACTTTGTAAAACAAATCCATTGAAAAAAATAACAAAGTAAAGTTTATTTGTCACTTGCGGGAGAGCAGTGGTCGACCATACTAACAAACAATGTTTTAACCATAACTCCTTTGTTTTTCATCCAATTTGAGTGATTCAAAAGAAAAATGAGAGCTACGTCAAAGATATATCACCAATAGAAATAGGTTTTAAAAATTCAATGATATGATATGTCAATTGTACTTAGAACAACCTGCATAACAGAGTCATTTTCGATTTCCCCACTTAGAACAATAGTGGATAATTTAAGCATAGATTTTTCGTTTGATGACGGATTCAAATGATTCAAATTGTAAATGAAATTAGATTAATTGATTTATCTCCAATATAAATAGGTTTTGAAGAAAAGAAGAAATGATAGGTCAAATTCTCTAATGAACAACCAGAAAAACAGAGTTTTAAGAGTGTTGATTTACGATAGACAGTCAGTATTTTGGTCATAACTTTCTGATACGATATCAAATATGTGTGATTCAAATTGAATTGTAAAATATATTCATAGGGGAATATACTGTAGAAACAGGTTTTCAAAATATAGTCATTTAGGCCTCCAAAAACTGACTATCCCAACTCTGTTCTTGAGCTGCCTACGAAACACTAGCCAATGTTTTGCTTATAACATTTTCATTTCAAATCCAAATTGAGTGATTCGAATTGGGTTGGAAATTAAGGACTACTTAGGATAGAAACAGGTTTTACAAATATTCCCTTTTGGTCCTTCAAACATGACTCTCCCGACTGTGTTTTCAGAAATTTCATTAAGCTGACAAGCTAAAAAATATGATATTCAAGCATTTTTTCCAAATCAATGATAAAAATGAACATGAGTGTTTGTAGAACTATTATTTTCATTATAATTCATCTTCATACACAAATAAATTAAAATATTTATCACCGATGTTGATTTCCACAGTGTGTTGTAACAAAAACAACTATTTTTACATTAAAAAAAATGTGTTAATTTATGTCCTTATTTATTTATTTTCTACACTAACCTACTCTTCTTTGAAAATTGAATATGCCTACATATAAGAGTACTTCTAGTGTAGAAATTTTTGAAATAAGGCTTCAAGTATGCACATACCCAAATTTGAAAAATGAACGTTAATAAATATTAGGGTATGAGAAGCCAACTTCCCTTGAAAAGATGGTGTCAAAAATTGTTGAAGTATGGAGTGATGCTGCAAACAAATGATGGAGTGAAACCAATTTTCAATATATCTTATACTTTCTTGATTTCTCATAGCCATCATATCATGAAGTTCTTGAGATTTTAAAATGGCTTGTTGATACAAGCTAGAAGAAACCTCATTTTCTTCCATAACTTCTACAATTTTTTAATTTGAAACATTCTGAATCTCAATATAAGTTTTCCCCAATGGTGCATGTGAGATAGAATGGGTGGGAAGGGTAGGTAAATTTTGCAGTTCAACACTGTAAGCATTTTGTACTGGTTTATTATGGTGAGGGCATGGAATGAGTTGAGCAGGAAATTGTGTAGGGAATGGAGCATTTTGATGATGTAGTTGATTAGGTTGAGTGGATGATTTTGATAGGCAAGCAAGATGTTGCAGAAGAGATGGTGAAAAATATGGAGGATGTGTTTGTGCTACAATATGAGGGAGAGTAGTGATGCAATCTTAAGATGAACCATGCCAAACTTGTAGACAAGACTTGTGGGGGTTATATTAAGATTGACATGGTTGCCCTAACACATGAGTATTCCATAATGGATTATGAAAGTAAGAATATGGAGAGGAAGTGTTTCGAACCATAACTGTAGGCCATGATTTCCATGGTTTTGACCTTGTTATAGCTTCTTGATCTCTTTGATATGCTACTTCCATCCTAGATAAGGAAGAATAACTATCTATGGGATGCTCCTTTCGATAATGAGGGAAAAACACTTCTTCAATTTCTTGGTTTTTATGAACCTGCAAAACATCCAATTTTGAATTTAGAGAGCTAATAAAATGAACTTTAAAATTTTCAAATAAAACATTGATTTCAGCTCTTATGTCTCCTATTCTTGTAGCAGATTTGGAAAAGAAAGAAGAAAATTCTCTAAATTCTTAGCAGCCTTGGAGATTCCCCTTGAATACTTTATGCATAATTCACAAACATCATTATATGACAACTGAAAAACAACACCTTTTCCTATTAAATTTAAGAGTTCTAAAAATTCATCTTTGGTTCCTTTGAGTAGGAGTGTTTTTAAGATCTCTTTTTCCAAATACTTATGCTTTGATTTTTGAAGGTTGTATTGAAATCTCTCCACATAGTCCTCCAAGCTTTCATCTTCTCCTTGTATCATATTGAAAATATCTTCGTTGTCCTTGCAATAGTCTTGGTACTTCTTCAAGAATATGTTCTTCATGTCCTCCCATGTTTGGATGCAGTTCCCACCTAGGATCATGAACCATCAGAGAGCTACTCCTTTTAGAGTAAGAGGAAACACTTTCAACCTTTGATCATTAGTACACTAATCATATCCTCTACCAAGTATTTTTAACTCAAATAAAAATGTATCTGGGTCTTCGTTTACTAAAGCATGAAAATTTGGTAGAGAAGATGGGGGAATTATGTGCATTTGTGTCACTCCTCCTAAATCTTTGATAGGAAACTCAAAAGTTGAAATGTGAGCCATTTCTTACCATAATCGAATATTTAGTTCATGTTTTTCTTTGAGGCTCCTCCTTCAAATGTTACTGTCAATTGGTTAGTGAAATGGGTGGTGCTTACCTCACCATTAAGTGGAATTATGAGATTTTTTCAAAAATTCTACCTCTAAATTTCCTACTTCAATTTCTATGAGATTATACTGAAAAGCGGGCGAAGGAGCAAGCACTTTACTTGTTCATTACGCAGGTTCTTACCTTCCATTTTTAATACCCAATTCTTTCACAGCAAACAAACATCAAACACCTACTTCAACTTCTACACAATTGTAATGAAAGGCGGGCGGAGGAAGAAGCCCTTTAGTTGCTCGTTATGTAGGTTCTTACCATCCATTTTAATACCCAATTCTTTCCTAGCAACAAATATCAAACATGCATCACTCTCTATGAAATGGTAACACTCTCCCCAACAATGGCACCAAAATGTTCGGTGCTAAAAGGTGTCTTTTAAAACTCCTAATTGCCTCACTTTAATTATCAACCTGGGTAAGTCCTCTTATTTCAAGAGTGTACACAATATGTACATGCTATAATCCTAGAGAGTAATGTTTCTTAAAATGTAGTATACATCTTTGATACAAGAACAAACAGACGCATCTAATAAACTCAAACTACAATTATTAAAGGAAATATGACATCTAAGCTTCAAAACTCAATCCTCGACTAAAATCGTAATTAAATCTCACCCAAGCAGTTCAAATAACAATAGCATCAACCGAGAGTATAGTAGCAATAACTCATCTCTTCTTAGCTGATTCAATATAAACCATACTCAATCTCTACGAAGCAATAAAAATGGAAACGATATCAATCTGAGAGTTGAATAGCGATAACCAAACTCTTACAGCTGATTAAATCAATACGATTCACTATCTAAATAATTCAATCTGGAATAATCACAAATAGAATCAAATGACAGTGTTGTAAATCATATAAATCGAAGATATTCCTTCAATACAGAAAAATAGTAAAAGGCGCATAAGATGGGAAAATTAACAAATTAATCAAGCTTGTGTAAATCAGAAAGATATAATACAGAGAAGCAGCTTAATCCATAAGAGGTCAGGCCCTTAGCTACCATCGAACACTGTTGAGCTACTTCAAATAAGGAGAATGAAAAACAACCTCACATTACATATTAATCATTGAAGTTGATTGATGTTACAATATGATCGCATTCTCTTGACAACACAAGTTTGTAAATTAAAATTACAGTTTGAAATAACAAGGATTGATCCCGCTCTTTGATCTCGGTTCTCATTTAAATACATAGAGAGTAGAGAGAAGTTACAACAGATATGATTACAAAATGATTCCCATAACAAAATTGGATTGTTCACAATAAAATTATCAACAAGGTTATATCTGAAATATCTTTTCATCAGCATTCAACAGGAACAAGTCGAACTTGATATTGCAACAGAGATAATTTGGAAACTGGTCGCAACAGCAAATCTGAGAAAAATGTCTTCAAAGAATCTTTGGTTTCTCTTAATACGGACCAAATTTGGGAAAGATGCTCAATTGGAAACTAATTCGGTCCGTTCTAAACAAAACCCATGTTTCAGGTTTTCCAGATTCTTCTCCATTTGCCCGAAACGTCCAATGCAAAAATGTCACTTGTTATTCCAGCGAATTTATGAGTTGGAATATTTAATGATGAACTGGAGATCAAATCTGCAATCTGGAAAATATCTTGGAGGCTAAAATGGTGAGTGATGTTACAAAAAATTTATTAATAAACCATCATTGGTAAAATAATGCATAATAATCATCAATTAATTAAAAATAAAGGAGAAGAAATAATATTTATCCAATAAGAGCATAAACAATTATAAAATGGAATTATATGATAAATCATGATAAATGACGTGATAAAGAATGGTAGAAATGGATGAAATAGGCATTAAAGAGTAATAATAATAATGACAAACTAGCAGCCCAACACACCTTCCAAGAAATTGCATTCCAACAAATGGTGACTCCACTGGTGTAATAACAATGTTCTTGGGTAATTGAAGTTTTAGTAAATTTCATGGTTTTCTAGAGGGATTTATAGGCTCTCAACTTCTATTTATAATATTATTTCCTTTTTTGTCAAATTTTTAGATTCTAGTGGTTTTCTGGTTCTTTCTGCAGGTCACATGTACCAGCTGAGCAGGAGATGGAAACATTTGTGCGATATCTACTGACAAAGATTCTTGAGAGAAAAACTCACTTTTCAGCCCCTGATCTGCATTTCAGAATGCACATTTTGTCCCAATAACTACATTTTCCACTATTTCCAGGTCAGTACCTGCGTTTCGAAAATTTTCCGAGAAATTTTCAGAATTTTTTTAGACTTGCCGAGAGTGATGTGTGTAGATTGCAAAGGATTTCTTATGTCTATTTCAGTCTCCCCTAGGCCCATATTCTCTTACATTTTCTCTTTGAGTAAGGAAAAATCCTCATAGGGTTTAGAGCACACGTCCACATTGTCAGGAAGAGCTTGGATGGGTGAGGAGTCTAGGGTTTCAACATTTTTGGCCATTGATTTTCAAAGTCTGATCCATTTCTTTAAAACACTTTTGGATAGGTTTATTTCACCATTTCTCCCTTTAGATTTTGGGTTTTCCCTTTTCCCCTTAGGATCTGTTTGAGCATCCTAGGTTGTGGAGATTCATACCTATCTTTTACAGCGTTTTTCACCTCTGATTTTGGCAGTGTATCTACACCATTTATAGCAAATCAGTGCCTCTAGATATCAGTCCTTTTGAAATTAGTTGTTTTAGGCATTTTATGTGTTTTTTAGTAGCTTGTTTTCCTTCTCTTTCTTAGATTCTTGATACATTTTTGGGTGGGATTTTGTGTGATTGATTGGCTTTCTATTTTTCTGTCATTTTCAACATCATTTACAATAATTCAGTACTTTATTTTCTGTATCACATGGAATCATAAAACATTCTCAATTAACTCATCCACTTGACACATTAATTTCACACACTCACACCCTAAGCGAACGTGAGCTTAATTAACACCACCAAGCCAAGACTTGAAGCGCTACACATTAATCATTCAACATACATAGTTAAGCCCACTTGGGCACTAGGGCCAAACAATCTTTGTAGTTTAGGCGTAGGATTGGAGGGATAGACTTCCAATAACACCCATCGATCGCTTACATTGAGACATAGAAGTTGACCTATTAGGGAGCTTAAAATCCTTCACCATTACATGGTCCAAAGCCAGAGTGTGTCAGAAACCCAATTAAGAGGGGGTTAGGCTAGGTCATCGTGCGAGTAGTTTTCCTTGGGGCTACCAAACTGGTGGTAGGGAATCATGTCCAGTGGTTGATCACCAAGAAGCTCAAGACTTGACCACCCTCCTGGGATGAAGGTAACTGTAATTACAAATCTTAGGAAAACACCCTATAGGATTGACTATGGGAAGCATTTGGTTCTATACCCTACCTTTCTTTGGAAAACTATTCTTACAGGGATGAGATTTTGTCAAGTAAGAAGTTCTTTGGCAAGCCATGTGAAATAGTATATTTAGGATTGTTTGAGGATATAGACCACCTATAGGCAAGAGGTATTTTTCTTTAATAGGAAGTGTTTTCTTGTATTAGAGTAGCATCATTAATATCGTTAGTTTACACTTGGGACTAATGCACTAGCTATTTTCTTGTTTTTTGTTGCTCTTTTATTTCTATCATCACCCTTTAGTCCTTAGAGTCATCATTGTCTTGAGATCATTGCGCCCCTAGGTGTTTGTCACAGGGAATTCAAGGCCTTCGCCCTTATATTATTGTAGGAAATATTACTCCTCTTTGAGCTTGATTACATCCTCCTAGTCCTCCGTCGAGTCATCATTGAGATTCTCGTTCTACTAATTCTTCTAGTTCCTTATTTGATTTTGTGTCTTCTCAACCCCGTACCATCACCATTTCAAGAACCAACTTGGGTGCAGGAAGCAAAGGTGGTAACCTAGGTACTAACTAGGGTAAACCCACAAGAGGAACCTCTAATGGTATGGTCACTCCTACTCCATTGCTTCCTTTTATGTTTGGTTTGAGTCTCCCCGATTTCAACCATCTCATTAACAATCATATTCTCCATGATCCCAATTAGACAGTTATGCCTACTACACTCCCTTTTAACATCCCTAAGTTCAAAGTTAATCCTGGAGAAGATCCCAAAAATCATGTTCAATCATTAGATATGTGGATTTCATCCAATTCTATCACTGAAGACTCCATCTATCTTCACCTGTTCCAACACACTCTTATTGGATTTTCTACTAAGTGGTATGTTAATCAACCCAGAGCCATTCATTCCACTTTTGCAACTCTTGCTAAATATTTTCTTGCCTATTTCTAGATACCTCTTCATTATGACAATGCTATCGAACTGTTGAATTCTTTCTATCAAACATCTGCCACTCACCTATCCAACCATGTTCAACAATGGCATGGAAGGATGAGCATATGTCAAGCTCCTAAATTCGAAGACCGTGTCTATATGGATTGGTTTCTTATCCAGGTTCCAACACGTAATATGCATATCCCCAAGCCCTTCAACAGATGTCAGGGTTATCTATTTCTCCACCTATTTATCGTAATGTTTCCCCATCTCCTTATTATCTCTACGCACCACCTAGTGCTCCAACCCTATTGGCACCAACGTCTCAGCACCCCATGCCCCCTCCACATCTGCCACAGTAGAAACCTCCTCCACAAGATCAATTGTATGCTTAACAGAGTGTAACCAATCCCCCCAACCCAAAGAAAGCGAGCAAAGGGAAAGGTAAACATAACCAAAAATCTCAATTTAATCAAGATAGCGAGGGCGTACCACCCAATGCACCTCAGGGACACCAGTCTAACCTCGCAACTCAGTAACAGGGAAAATAATTCAAGAAAAACAAGGGTATTCGTATGAACAAACCTTGTTCCTGCTTCTACGTATATGACCATTATACTAATGAGTTTCCTATTTGACTTTATATGCATCAAATATGGGATGCTCAAGCAGCTTCTCCAAGAGGAACACAAACCATATATCCTCCTCTCCTCCTGCTTCATCTCAACCGGTTGTGCTTACCAATCCTTTTTCTCACTAAGGATATCTTGTTGCTCAACCTACACAAGGCCATGCGGCTCCCCCACTTCCACCATCTGATCACAATGATTATCAGATCCTTATGATGGATTAGGATGAGGTAAATATTGAACAATTCAACCTTCAGATTCGATTGCGTCCATATGACAAGCCACCTGCTAATTCAATGACTAAGTCCCAACCTCAAGTTTCCAAAGAGCCTATATCATCATCAAATGGTACCTTATAGATCCTTCCACCTAAACTAAAGGTTTTTCCCAAGAGCCCTAAAGTTCTGCTACATTGAAATGTTACTTCTGCTAAATATGCCCATACCTATAGCATAATAGATGACTTGGCGCAATCTCCTACTACCATGTCAATGTTGGAATTCTTCTAGATGTGCCCATCCCAACGAAAATCTTTACTCTTTTCTTTGGGTGTTCTGGATCCCCATTACGATCATATGATTTTCTTTTACGTTGAGAAGTCAAAACATACTCCCCTACCTTCATCCGTTGCATTTCAAATACTAGTATCCATAAGAAATGCCACTATTAATTGGTGCATCATAGACGAAGGTGTCTCCACATGTGTGATGGCTACTAGTGTTTGGAGGAGACCTGGTTCCCCAGACTTGTCCCCATCCACCATCGCTCTCCATTCTTGGAATAGTCATCCCTCACAACCCCTTGAATTATATCACAACTATCCTATTGTTGTTTCCAGTAAGACTGTCTCTATTAAAATGAGAAATACAAGAAAAAAAATTGTGATTGCAATCATGTTTTTTCATGTATTTCTCATTTCTTGTGTAGCAGGGTCCATCAAAAGTATGCAACGTGGGTACTCCTTGGATGAGGAATTAAAGTTTGCATTCAATGAAGTCTCTTGCTCAAAAATGGAGTAAATATGTGGGGAGATAATTTGAAAGTATGAGTTGAAAAGGTATTTTTTCTTTTTTCCCTCAAAAATTTGATGAGGTAATCCAATCTTATTTTATTATTTCCACTATTATTTTATAATATTCCTTAGAAGGCCCATTTTGTACCTAAAAATTTCCATAATGAAGAACAAATATCCACTACCATTGATTGATGACCTTTTTGATTGGTTGTAGGGAGCAGCACGCTTCTCCAAGATCGACTTCAGGTTACGATATCATCAAGTGAGGATCAAGGAGGAAGACATTAATAAGACTGCATTCCAAACAAGATATAGACATTATGATATTTTGGTGGTACCTTTTTGGCTTACTTATGACCCATCCACTTTCATGTGCTTAATGAATAACATGACACATCCTTATTTGGACAATTTTGTTAATTTATTTTTGATGACCTATTTGTGTATTCAAATATTGAGGAAGAATATGAGAAGAAAATAGTTTCAATGCTACAATTGTTGATAATTCAAAGCATAAGCTCTACACAAAGCTTAACAAGTGTGAATTATTCCAACCACAAATGCATTACTTGGGGCACATTGTCTCGAAGGAAAGGATATTAGTTGATCCAGAGAAGGTCAAGGCCATCATGGAGTGGCCCACACTGAAACATGTGAATGAGGTTAGATCATTCATGGGGTTGGTAGGATACTAAAGGAGTTTCATTAGAAAGTTATCTAAGGTAGTTCATCCTATCACATCCTTGCATAGAAAAGGAAAGAAATTTGAATGGACAACTAATTGTGCCACTAGTTTTCAGCAATTAATGAAGTTTCTCACTAATGCACCAATATTGAGGATTGTAGATCCAAACAAGGAATTTGTGATTAATACAGATTCCTCTGAGGAGGGGCCCGATGGAGTCCAGATGTAGGATGGACAGCTAGTGTGTTATGAGTTCCGAAAATTGAATGAGCATGAGACAAGCTATGTGACTCATGATTTGGAGTTAGATATTATTATTCATGCATTTAATATATGGAGCCATTACCTCCTCGGAAGAAGATTCACTCTTATGATAGATCATGGAGGAATAAAGAATTTTTTTGATCAACCTAAGTTGAATTATAGAAAACCTATATGGATGGATATAATTAGTGAATTTGAATTCAAAATAAATTACATTAAAGGAAAGGAGAAGAGAGTTGTTGATGCACTTAGTAAATGGATTTAGTTGAGTCACTTGACAGTCATAAATTCCTATGGAGTATACCTGGTAAAGTAGATCAAGCATGCATGAGTGGATGATGAGAAGTATCAACATATCAAAGAAAAGATACAACAAATCAGTGAGAATGGAGGAGATCAGGGATATCATCTCACATATGATGTCTTGATTATATTCAAGAGCAAAATCTATGTTTCAAACAATGTTGATTTGAAAATCCTTCTAATGAGAGAGTTTCATACCAACATGTATTCCAGCAACTTCGGATACCAAAAGACTCTCATGGGCATTAAGAAATTTTATTTTTGGCCTAACCTGAAAAAATAGGTGGCTGAAGTTTTGGCTGAACATAGAGTGCCAGCAGGTGAAGGATGAATGAAAGTGTGATGAGAGCATCCATCCAATTTATTGAATCCCATTCCCATTCGAGAATGGAAATGGGAGTTGATATCTATGGATTTAATCATAGGTTTTCCTAGAACTTCCAGGAAACATGATGCCGATAAGGTACTTGTTAATAGATTTAACATGGTAGCTCATTTTGTAGCAGTCAAGTCCACTTAGTGAGGTGGAATGAATATGCATAAAGGAGATTATGATACTACATGAAGTTCCCAAGAAAATTATTTCGAATAGAGATTCCAAGTTCACTTCAAAATTTTTGAAGGAACTATTTGCCAGATTGGGCACTAAGTTAACATTCAATACAACATATAATCCACGGACGGATGGGAAAACAAAGAGAGTAAACTAAATCTGTGAGGAAATGTTGATGATATATGTAATGCACCAACAAAATAAGTGGGAAGGTCTTCCACTTGTAGAGTTTTCATATAATAAAGGATACCAAGAATATTTAAATATACACCCATTTAAGGCATTGTATGGAAGGATTTGTCCTACTTCTATCAACTAGAGCGATCCAGTGAAAAGGATCCTTATTAGAAAAAGCATGTTAAAATAGATGGAGCAACAGATGAAAGTGATTAGGAAGAACTTAAATATAACACATAATGGAAAAAATAGCTATGAATATTAGCATAGGGTTCATAAAGGGTTCTAGGTTAGGGAACATGTTTACTTGAGAATTAGACCCAAGAAGAGCTCCTTTAGAACTGGATGATATTCCAAGACGGAACCACATTTTTGTGGACCTTCAAAGATCATTGAGAGGATTGGAACAATGGCCTATAGGTTGGTCTTACCTCCTTATGTTAAAATCCATGATTTTTTCCATCCTTCTTTGCTTAAAAAATATCTACATGATTCTAATCATGTTTTTGATTGGTTTGTGCTACAAGTGGAACTAAAGGGAGAGTACCAACAAGATCCATTGTGCATTCTAGACCAAAGGAGTCACGTGCTCTAGAATCAAGTGAATGTGCAGTGGAAGCACTTTTGGCCTGAGGAAGCCACTTGGGAAATGGTTGATGCCATGAAGACAAATTATCCATTTTTGTTTTCCAATTGAGGAAAATGTTCATGTATATGCAAATATTTTAAATAGTTTTAAATATAAGGCTCTAAGGACAGTATATTGTTGTTTTTCTTATTTAGCATGTTTTTGCTATGTATATGTTCTATCACTAGAACATATGGGTAATGCGGATGGAGAGCAGCAGGACTTATCCGAGGGAGGCAGTCAGGGTGACAGTGCTAATGTAATTAACATCTCCAGCAAACACATTAATGTTTCCATCACCAATGACTCCTGCGCTGTCCGCACAATTATGAAGGATGTAATGGGTAATACAGATGGTGAGAAACAAGACTTTTCCTGCGTGGGCGTGGGCAGTCAAAGCGACATTAACGTTTCCAGCAATCACATTCCTTACATCTGTAATGTCTCCAGCACCAATGACTCCTACGCTATCCGCGCAATTATGAATGATGTAGTGGGTTATGCGGATGAACAACAACACGACTTATCATGCGGAGGCAGTCAGGGTGACAGCATCTCCAGCATACCGGAATTCGTTATGAGGAAAGCTATGGTGAATAACGGGGGTAACACCAAAAGAATCATAAATGGTTATAATATGCATATGAACCAAAGTAATGCTCAGAATAATTCAGACCAGGGATTGAGTAATAATTATAATACTTCCGAGGAAAATCCTCACATCAATAATATCGTGGGTTATGAGGATAAAATAACGGGTAACGAGGTAGGTAATGCGGATAGAAGGAATTACAGCATGGAACACAATGGAATGATTAATAATTATAATGCTTCCAAGAATAATCACAGCAATAACAAGGCATCTATTCCGAATTCACATGATAAAAGGGTGGTGAATCTTTCCTCTATAATTCTAAGTCCCGAATAAACCGAAATCTTGAGCAAAGGTTTGGGATTTGCGGTCTCACCTAAAAACATTCCTTTTGAAAGCATAATTTGCAACATTGAGAATGGGAGTCAAGGTCTTTCATCAAACGACAGGGAGATATTAAGGCAGGAATGTTCCCTAGCCTTGTTTAAATCTAAATGCCCAAGGAGTAACCTTAATAAGGAAGGACGAGAGGCTCTGAAATCTCTCCGTAATAATGATAAAATAGTGGTCCTTAAAGCTGATAAAGGTGGAGCCACCGTGGTGTTAAACAAGGAATATTACATTCATAAAATGAATGAGCATTTGAGTTGTGGAAGTTATAGAAAGGTCAATTCTAACCCTATTCCCAAGGTGATAAAGCAGGTCAAGAAAGCCATCATGGAAACCAACCTCGAAGATAAAATAAAAAAGAGGTTGATTCCCTCCTATGAGGTTATTCCTAGAATCTATGGATTACCAAAAATCCATAAGGAAGGGGTCCCTCTCAGACCAATTGTTAACACCATTGGTTCCCCTACATATGAATTAGCTAAGTATGTAGCTAAGATCCTAAAGCCTCTGGTCGGTAACACAGACTCCTTCAAAAAAGACTCAACAGATTTTGTTAATCTTATTAAGGATAAGAGGGTGGATAAAGATGATATTCTAGCAAGCTTTGATGTTGTATCCTTGTTTACAAAGATTCCCCTTGATGAAGCTGTACATGTTATAAAGATGGCCACCGATCCTGAAACAGCGAAGCTAGCAGAGATTTATTTACGGTCCACTTTTTTCAGTTTTCAAGATCACTATTATGAGCAAATTTCTGGAGTTGCCATGGGATCCCTCTCTCACCTATTGTCGCCAACCTATACATGGAGTACTTTGAGAGAAAAGCCCTTGACTCATTCCACTTGAAACCAACATGGTGGAAAAGGTTTGTCGATGACACCAACCTGAATTGGACTCACGGTAAAGCAGAGCTTGAGAAATTCTTCAATCATCTTAACTCTTTATCCCCTGAAATCAAATTTACTATGGAGATTGAAGAGAATGGTAAGATCCCCTTTCTAGATGTCCTGATTAGTAGAAGGGAGGATGGTACTTTGGGACACGAGTTCTATAGGAAGAAAACTCACACTGATAGCTATCTTCATGCTGACTCTTACCATCATCCCTCCCAAAAATCTGGTGTTTTAAACATCCTGGCTGTTAGAGCTTTCAGGATTTCTGATCGTGATCACCTGAAAGATGAGATTGAACACTTAACCTCTTTCTTCAAAAACATTGGATACAAAGAGTGGAGCATCAAGAAGGCTATAAGAAGGGCTCAAGACAGGGCCCTCTCGAAGCGTACCCCTGAAGACAAAGAAAATCAGGGGAGGGTTTACCTTCCATTCATCCAAGGGGTTACCGACAAGATTGCAAAAATATTAAAAAAGAAAAACATAGACACCCAATTTACAACATGTGGAACGATAAGGCAGATGATGAGGTCGGTTAAGGATAACATTGACCGTCAACAACTCAAGGGTGTGTACAAGATTGATTGTTCGTGTGGTAGGAGTTATATTGGGGAAACAGGTCGATCTCTGAAAACTAGGCTTAAGGAGCACGCCGCTGACATAAAGAACGAAAGATCCTGTACATCAGCGCTTGCAGAGCACTCATCCAAGACCAAACATCATATGTGTTTGGAAGATGCCAAGGTAATTGCAAGGGAGGACAATTATCACAAAAGAAAAATCAGGGAAGCCATTGAAATCATGAAATTTCCGCAGAACCTCAACAGAGACAATGGAAGTGAAATCAATGGAAACTGGTTTCCCCTGATCAGACAGATAAACCCCTCGAGACCCTTGGAAGCATAAAGAGAAAAAAAGATCCTCCATCTAGAAGGTTTGGTTCATTAATTAATTAATTAATCAATTCAAATTATTTAATTTAATTTAATTTAATTATATTAATTAAATTAAATT
>APFE031261557.1:51408-71483 GCA_000404065.3 Pinus taeda
ATATTAAAATGAAAATAGTATTTAATCCATAAATATAGATTAGAATCTAATTAATTAATTAATTAACTAATTAATTGATTAATTAATTATTGTAATGTTAATGATTGATTTATTAATAAATCATAAAATTGTCAGCCCTTATATTAGGGTTCTTTAGTTTATTTATTCCTAGGCTCTCAGCCCTTTCTCTCAATAAATCATTCATTTCTATCTTTCTAAATTGTCTTGATGATGGACCCCCTTTGGGGTTTGAAACGTCGACAGAATGAACTGAAGACTGTGGATAATCCGGATCATGAAGCTACATAATAAAATCACTTTCACCATGGGGGAGATGATTTAGTAAACCATTTTTATTAAATTATTTCTGATTAAAATTTAAAACCTAATGAGAATAATTGAAGAAATCATTATTTATTTAATTTTCTCTAGGAATAATTATTAAATCATTGTTTGATAATTATTCCTTGTCACATTTGGTAAATCACCTAGAAATAATTAAATGAATCATTATATATTTATAATTCCTTAATTTTATTATTGGAATAACTATTAAATCACTATTGTTGGGATGGGGTCCTGTTATAGATTCATTTGGGCACATTAACCCAACTTACAAATCAATACTATTAGGGCCCATCAAACCCTAATTCAGTTGTTACATGCCCTAAACGAAGTCAACCATCAAAATGCCTCCTTCCCAAGAGATTCCATTACTGAAATCATCCAAAAAATACCTCTAAGAAGATTAGCGCAAGCAGGCCTCCATCATGGTGCACTGCAGTGCAGTCCAATACACTATCTGGGTGCTATGCAGCGCACTTGAGCCCTCTTTGTCCTGTGCTGGGCGAATTTGAGCAAAATTTCATTGGGGTTTGGGAATATTATTATCCATTGGATGCATCTAGAAGCTTCCCAATTTTATCTACTCCTTTGAGCTCGAATTTGGATGAGGTAGGGAGTTAAGGAATATCAATCCCTTTATCCCTTCCTCCATGGACCTAAATTCTATATTTGGGAGGGCATTCATTATCACCAATTATGGCATAACTTCCCTTATTCACCTATAAAAATCCCACTCATATAAGTGATCAAGGGTTGGCAATCATTGAATTATAGGGAGATTCTATTAGTATGAGACTTGAGTTGGTTTCAAGTATTATAATGATGTCAAAATGTCTTTCTTGTTATGAGGAGAGGATGGGATTGAACTGGAGGAGTGATATTGAATCAAGCAAATTAGGTTGTAACCCTTCCTTGTACTAATAAAGTGTTCAAAGCTTTTTCCATATGTTTGTATTGTTCATTGATGCTTTCATATGTGTATTATGAACTTGATTCCATTCTATGTTTAATTAATAGATCATTATCATATGCTTTTATCGGTTTTTGTCTTCTATTTGTGTGTGGGTAATTTTCAAGCATATTAAGTATGGAAAGGAGTGATAGAATTGGTCAAGGAAGACAAGGAGTAAGAAAATGCTACAGGTAGGCTTCTTTACTGTCTTATTTAATCTATTGGTTATAGGAAAGGTAGAGAATGCTTTGCACTGTTGTTCTAGACTTAGCTACTAGTCTAGAGTTTTAAGCATTTATCCATAGACACTAAAACTTCCCAAAACAAATTGGCGACTCCACTAGGGAGCGATCATCCATATTAGTAGCTTATCAACCTCTTAAGACATTTCTACATACTGTACATGTATTGTTGATTGAATTTCAGTCTAATTTCATAGAAAATTGAGTCAAAACTGTGTCAAATTGCCTTCAAAAATGGCTTACTATCACCAGCGCAGTCCAATAAAGGACACAGTGCGCTGCAATGCACTTCCCGTATAGAGCCGGTGCACTGAAGTGCACTGTCTCTCACTACAGCCTGTGCTAATCCCTTGAGGGTCAGTTTCCCATCTAGGAGCTGAAGTTTTGTGCCAATTTTCTCATATTTGAATGATTTGCGAATGTCAATGATGTCTTCTCTCTGAAAATAGTTTTTTATCTCCTTACCTGGCCCTACCTAGACTAGGATTGATAAATGATTCTTATGTATTTACTTTTTCATTTTCAATCTATAGTCAAAAGTTAGTTTTTGGTCGATTGATCTTTGTCTAAAGAAAGTGTTGTAAAATCGTCTTTTCCTTCGAAAGTTGAATTGTCGTAAAGTCCTCATTCGTGAAACATCTATTGATTGATGTATGAATATGATTATTCCTTTTTATTGAAAGTGTCATAATTCCTCATTTCTTTGAAAACAAAAGTGTCGTAAATTATTCCTTTCCTTGAAAAGAAATTGTCGCAAAATCGTCATTTTTTATGAAATAGTTTATTGATCGATTGTGCATTAGTTTTCCTTTTTTTTCATTCACATTAAGGGAAATCAAAAAGAAATACATGCATGTTGCATTGAAAAAGTTTTTGTGTGCTGATAGCAATAGTGTAGGGAATTTTCATTTAGATTGTTCTCTTTGCTCTTTGATCAAATGAGATCTGATTGCTCTATCGCTAAGTAGCTAGGATTTTCATTGTTAAATTGAATGGAAAGAATGCTTATCATGATAGTTGCATTCCTAGGAATTTCAAAATACGTCACGTGGTGAACTTGAAAGGAAAATTACTAAGCAAGATCAACTTAAAATAAACATCAATTTACCTAATGGAGCATTTTCATTAACGAGAACATTTAGTGGTTCTAGGCTAGAGACGTGTTCTAACTTCGTAAAACAAAGCAGTTGTAACTAACTTGTCTGCAATACATCTCGAGTGTGATACCTCATTCCACATACATGAGTATATCGTAGCTCGTCCACATACCTTCAGATATATAGGGCGGTGTTACAGTACGTAAAGTATATGGGAATACTCTCACTGTACGGTTTTGCATTAGACAATGCTTATATGGACTGGGCCTCCACGTACCTTTGGGTATATATGGAAGGACAACTCTAGGTTGCTATCCATCCTTAAGTAACTGAGTCGGCTGCCTTGTAAACTATGATACACCGAACATAACATTCGGGGAGATTTCCTTCTTGTAATTCTTAGTTCGCCAAGAGGTATTTTGCAGTTCACAGTTGCTTGGTAAACCTTTTGCCTAGTATACCCATTTTTGTTTATTTATTTTTTGATAATTAAATTAATCAGAATTCGTGGAGGAACATCAACCCATACCCTATTGTTCGCGGAAAACAATGAGCAAACCACCTTTGCCTCCCGAAGTGACACCAATTCGAGCAAAGTGGTCTCTCTTAACTGAGTCTAGTACATCAAGAACTCCTAGTTCTTCATCTCAATTACTTGAATCATCTATTTTGGTAATTACGGAGACTCCAGTTACTTCAACTATTTCTGGCACATCCATTCCTGAAGAGGAATTTTCACAATTACCTGAGGACATTAGCACTGATCCTAGTGAAACAGTAACCGAAGTTTTTCAACCATAAGTTGATCCTCAACTTGAAATTTCTCAACAAGAAAGTAATTTTGAACTTGAATAAGTTCAACTAGAAGTTAATCCAGAATTTATCCTAGTTCAAATAGGAGTTACATATGAACCTGAAGTTTTTCAAGAACCTCTTACTGAAATTGTTGTTCATTTACCCGAACATCTAGACTTCGAATTTGAACATTCAGAAGTTGTTACTTTATTGGAAGACGATCAATCGATTACCCCTAAGACATCAGTAACTATTGAAACTTCAACTTCTTCAACACCGGAAATATTTTACGGACCTGACGGTGAAGTTATTCCACCAGGTTTAATTGCTATAGAGGAGGAATTAGAAGAAGATTCCACACCTAGAACCTCGTTTCACTTTGGAACTAGGCTTTCTCTTTACCCTAATACTCCTAATTTTTTCACTTCATTTGATCCTGCTTCTTTTCAAGTACCCGTCAAATCTTTAGGACAACTTTTGGGTCAGTTAACTATGGTTGAACAACCGTCAACATCTCAAACTGTATCATTTGATGCAGCTGTAGCAGAATCTTCTGTTGTAACCTCTTCGATGTTTTCTTCCACACTTGAGTCACACCTATATGGTGAATCATCCATCCCAATTGGTTACCAATAATTATCTGGAACTCACTCAAGGGTTGCTTCTACACCATGGTCCTCACCCATGTTTTCAACCAGAATTTTACCTGGTTCTTCTTTAATGGGAACTCAACAGTTTGATCCTCCATATCAGTATCAAGCTGGGAAATCTGGTCAACAAAGACCTATGTATCCATTAAATATTGGATTGCCACCATATGAAGAGAAATATGCTTATTCATTGTATCCTCCTTATTCTGTGGGACTACCATGTGGTAACGTCCCATAGTATTCAGGTCAATCTAGAATTAGAGTTTGTCAATGGAAACCAACAATGCCAGTTCAACGAAGGCTTGTGTATCCAACACAACCAATGCAAGCTATGTCAGCTATTCCTACTACGCTTGTTGTTACTATTGTACCATAGTTACAAGTTCAAACAGTTGTATCTCAACCTATACAAACTGATCCTTCTACCTTGCAATCATAAGTTTCAAGTCAAGAAGTTCAAGCTCCTCAAGTTCTTTTAAAACAACCACTTGTTTCTAGAGTTCAACAACAACCTCAGGTTAGTGTACCCTTATCTGGACTAACCCAAGCTTACACTGGTATAGTTTATTCACAACCTGGAAAACCTTTCATTGCTGGACAGCAATAACTGCTAAATCCGCAACAGTTGTACCAACAACAACAATAGTTGATTTAACAACCGTGGTAACTTCAATTTCAACAACCCCAATTCTAGCAATTCCAACCCCATTTTGGACTTGTTCCATAGGCTCAACCTAGTTTTGGTCAATCTCAAGCTTACCAAGGTCCTGGTCAACAAGCCTTTGCAGGTTATGAACAACCACACATTCAACCTGGTTATCAACAACCACCTTATACTAGTTTTGTTCAACAACCATACCAAGGTTACCAAATGCAGATGCCCTATTTCAGTATGAAAAGACCTATTTCTCAGGCAATTCCATCATATCTTGGGTATGCTCAACCTAACCTGAATCAACAGTTGTTGTTTGTAGCAACTTTAGAATTACCAGATTTGAATCGGCTCACTAATGATCCCATCTTATATGCACCTTGGTGGACGGTAATTCTGTGTAAGTTACCATCTGACATTCCGAATTTTAACAGAAATCCTAGAGAAGAACCATCAAATCATGTTATGACCTTTCATTTGTGGTGTTCATTAAACTCCTTAAATGATGATTCAATCAAATTTCATCTTTTCCAAAGAACACTTACTAGTCCAACTACTAAATGTACATTGAATTACCAAGAGCTTCTTTCGATAATTTCACCACTATAGCCATTATTTTTTTGACCCACTTCGAGTTACCTATCAGATACGAGACTGGAACAGAACCCCTAACCAACTTTAAACAGACTACTACTACCCATATATAAGATCATATTGATGAGTGGTTGCGTCGTCGTCAAATGGTTAAGACAGATGCTCCCAATCAGCTTTTAGCTGAGTGGTTCATAAAATCCTTGTTGCAATTAATCAACGAGGATATGGAAAAAGGTGGAGCTGTCACAGAAGAGCAAGTCATCTCTTGTGCCCAATACTTGGATTAGATTTACACACAATCCAACATGTTTTATGATAAAATTCCCAATGCACCTTGACCAGCTTTCACTATTCCACCTCCTCTACAATTGAGTAAGGACTCTCATGCTAGTGATGGTGTGATCGGTTCTTCAAGCATGCAGTTAGCAGGAAGACCATCTGGTCAAACTCTTGTTGTTTTCAATCAAACTACCAATGCATCAGAAAATACTCTTGCCTCCAAGATTAATGTCGTGTCATCTAAAAAAGGAAAAAATCCAAAGCAACCAACAGGCAAGAAAAAGGGGAAAAACAAAAAGTGACAAGAAAATTCCCCTCCAGAGAAATAATCTAATTCCTCTACTTCGGCAAGGAAACCTCATTATCCATGTCTGATATGTAATGACAATAATTTTACAAGATATTGTCCACATTGCTCTGAGGTCTCTAGACTTTTAAAGACTTCAAACACATTGGCAGTGTTGACAGATCCATTTCCAACCCTGGAGAAACATTTGGTTGCAGTATACCATGCTTCCACATCCCAAGTACTCATATTATGCATCACAAAGCCACAAAACGAAGTTTTGGTGTCAACAAGAAACAAAGATTATGGAAATCCGTCATCGTCGACTAATCAGGCCACTGATCAACCTAATCCTTCAACTTTGACTTCATCTGAAGTTATTCCACCCATTGTACCTAAATTGACAATAAAACCACCAAAGGGAGTTGTGCAGAAATCGACATTCAACCCTCGAGCTCGAGCAGCTCAAAATTATAACATAATGGAGGATCTTGCTCAATCACCTTCCGCTATGTCAACACTTGAGGTGTTCCAAAACTATCCCTCCCAAAATAGGCTTTACTATCAGCAATAAGTGGAAAAGATCCTACGGATTCAAATCTTGTGGTTTACCATGTGGGATATTCACCACAATTATCAGCGCAATTAGCTTTCCTAATCCAAGTAAAATCTCTCAATAGGAATGTTCACCAAACTATTATTGATGAGGGGGCATCTATTTGCATTATGTCAATGAGTTGCTGGGAAACTCTTGGTTCACCATTGTTGTCACGATCACCAACCACATTGAAAGCTTCTGATGGAAGAACATATACTCCATGTGGGATTTTGAGTAACCTAGAAATCAAACTTGGGGGTGAAATGGTTACTGTTGAAGTTGAGGTAGTTGACGAACCCCTCGATTCCAACATTTTACTGGGAATATCTTGGGTATATGCTATGGCTATTATGGTTTCCATGTACTTTCATACTATTTCATTCCCTTTTAAGGGTGAAATCACAACCATTGATCAACTAGCCTTCTTTGCCAATAGTTCACAAGCTACGGGAAGCATTCCATTGGTACACAAATCCCCACTGTCACTTCAAAGCATTGGAGTAGGTCTCTTTAAAGATCCTTCCCTAATGGGAACTTTTACCCTCCCGTCACCATCTGATTTGGCGGAAGTAGCAAGGGTAGAGACTTGCAACCTGATTTTCTCCACCTCATCTAATTTAAGGAGGATTTCCAACCAAGTTGAAGATGATAGTAATATGGAGGTGTTTTCGTTAATCCCAATTGAATCATCATAGCAATCAATCTCTTGGGCTTGTGCAGCAAACCCAAATCTGCACTCAAAATTTTTATGGGTAGATAGGTTGTTAGAATATGGTACCTCTTCGGATCCTTTTTCATGTATGCATTCTACTGATGAAGGAATCATCCAATCAATGATGACAGAAGAGGAACCTTGGGAAGATTATCATCATCATTCCCATCTTCCAGATGACATCAAAGATTATTCAAATGAACTAAACCACCCATCAATCATTGATTTCCTGTTGAATTCTATTAGAGTAGATACTATAGATTCTGAGTGTAATTTGTCAAACATAGAAGAAACGATTTCTATAAACATTTCTACGAGGCCCAACATTGAAGAAAACATTCACGTCGGCAAATCTTGTTCTCCATTGGAACATGATAATTACCATGCTTTCTTTCATGAATTTATAGATATTTTTGCATGGTCTTACGAGGACATGCCAGGAATTAACTCAAGCATTGTTGAGCATGAGATTAAAATGTACCCTGATATCAAACCAGTACGATAATGGCTTCGACCTATTCATCCTAAGAAAGTCATTGTAATTAAAGCAGATGTTGAAAAACTTTTGTGTGTTGGCTTCATTTTCCCTGTACCTCTTACCGACAGGGTATCTAACATTGTTCCAGTATGAAAAAACAAGGGACGATTCGAGTGTGTGTTGATTATAGGGATGTAAATAAAGCATGGCAAAAAGGCAATTATCCTACACCCTTTATCGACCAGATTATTGACAAATGCGTCAGATGTGAAATCTTCTCATTCATGGATGGATTTTCTGGCTACAATCAAATCATTATCTGCCCACAGGACTAATCTAAAACAGCTTTTATTTCTCCATGGGGCACATTCTCCTATCAAAAATTTACCTTTTAGTTTGAAGAATGTAGAGGCTACATTTCAGAGGGCAATGAATTATGCCTTCCATGACATCAAGCACATTGTTCAACCTTATCTTGATGATTTTCCTGCTCATTCACGAAAGCAATCTAATCACCCGCAACATTTTAGAGAAATATTTTTACGGTGCCGACACTACAAGATACAACTTAATCCACACAAGTGTGTGTTTTGTGTCGACTCTGGTCGATTGCTTGGATTCATGGTCTCAAAATATGGAATTCAACTTGATCCAATTAAGGTTCAAGCAATCCTTGACTTGCCTCCACCTTTAAACTTGTTATAGTTACAGAGACTTCAAGGGAAGGCAAACTTTCTGAGGAGGTTCATTCCAAACTATGCTAAGTTCGCTAAAGGTTTTACTCGTCTATTGAAAGAAGGGGTACCCTTCCATTAGGATCAGGTTGCGCAAGCTTCCTTTGATTCTCTTAAAGATCCCTGATTAGAGCATCTTTAATGTATGCCCCAAACTATGAAAAGTACTATTACCTATATCTCACCACTACAGATACAACCATTGGCATGGTTTTAGTCCAAGAAGAAAGTGGAATTGAACATCCTATTTATTACTTGATTCGTAATCTCAACGATATAGAAAGAAAGTATTCTTATGTCGAAAAGTTAGCTTTGGCAGCCGTTCAAGTTGTGCAGAGATTTTGTCACTACATCCTCCTCCGAAAAACTACTATTATATCGGATTGCAACCCTATGACATACATTTTGTCACGTCAATTTCTAGGGGGAAAATATTCAAAATGGATAGTTATTTTGCAGGAGTTTGATTTGGAATTCATCAAATCTAAATCAAAGAAATCTCTTGTTTTTTCCAAGTTACTTTGCAACCTTCCCTCATCCTCTAATGATTTAACATCAGAAGCATCAATATTGGATGAGTCCCTGTTTCTTATCACGTCAAGTGATCCATAGTATGGAGATATACTAGTCTATCTCCAAACCCAAGATTTTTGATCTAATACCTCTTGCTCTGAATAGTGATGTACTCGATACCAAGCCAAATATTATCTGATCATTGGTGATACTCTTTATCATTATGGTGTCGATATGATTTTACGTAGGTACCTCACTCATGAGGAAGCTCAGAAATCTTTCAATGAATGTCATTCAGGCACTTCTGGTCAACACTTATTTGGATATGCTAACGCGCAGAGAATTCTCTGTGCTGGTTACTTCTGGCCAACCATATTCAAAGATTGCATTATTGTTGTCAGAAGTTGTCATGCATGCCAGATATATGATGGAAAAACTAGATTACCACCTACATCATTACATCCAGTCATTGTTGTTAGCCCATTCGCCAAATTGGGCATTGACTTTATGACATGTAACCCCAGCTCGAACGAGGGGCATGGGTATATTATAGTTTTCGTTGAATATTTTACCAAATGGAACGATGTGATTCCAACATTGGACAATGGTGGCGAAATGGCTACTTTATTTTTCTTCAACCATGTGGTTTCTAGGTTTGGTGTACCACAATCCATAGTTACAGATCATGGATCGCATTTTCGCAATCACATGATGGTTGAGTTGACAACCAAGTTAGGACTATCACATTATAGTTCTACTCCATACTACCCACAAGCCAATGGACAAGTTGAGGCCATCAAAAAAGTCCTTAAGAACATGTTGCAAAGAATGATTAGAGTTCATAAGAGAAATTGGCATTTAATCCTTTACTCGTCTCTGTGGGCATATCGAACCTCGATGAGAAATGCGACTAGATTCACACCCTTTCATTCGGTGTATGGTTTGGAAGCAGTCTTACCAATTCAATGTGAAATCTCGTCTCTCAAACTTGCAATTGACCTGCTATCCAACACTTCTGAAGAAGAAGCATGTTTCTTGGAGTTAATCCATCTAGATGAAACCCATCGTGATGCAACATTGGCTAACGAAGTCCATAAGAAAAATATCAAGGTGCAATATGATAAAAATGTCAAGCCTCGTGTCTTCTCAGAAGGTGACCTAGTCTTTTTTATGCTCTTGACCTATGAGAAGATACCAGAATACCAAGTATGCGAAGAAATATACCCAAAACATAGAATAATAAGAAATAACAGCATGTATTTTATTATTCAGAAAGGAAAGCAATGTTCACTTGCCTCTTCGAGGGGGCAACCCCCAATAGAGCTGTGCTCAATTACAAAATAAGACATGACGCTCCTCAAGGGGAGTCTCTATCCTTTCTATAGGTTTCATACATGCAATACCATGGGTCAGTACCATGGTTCTTATTAATACCATCTATCTAATACCATGGCCCGTTTGCAACTAAATGTGGTCCCTTCTTTAAATGCGAGTCAACCACTTACAATTATTAATATGGGCTTTATTGACTCTTTAACTAACTATAACTATAACTCGACCCTATTACCTAAATAAGGGGGTTAGGGTTGGACTTTAACATGCCCTACCCCATAAAAATATCCTTGTCCTCAAGGCTAAAGCTGCAGAAACTGCTGAAGAATAGTGGCTGGTTCCCAGGTCGCATCTTCTAGAGAGGTGTCTTTCAACTTGACGAGGACTTCCTTGATCGTGCGGCCGCGCAGGTGTCATTCTCGTGTGTCAAGAACCTATTCAGGTTGGAGCCAGATTGAACCTTCTTCATCTAATTTGGTAGACTGGTTTGAATTCTGCAATGGTTCCCAGCCACTTTCTTGAGGCATGAGACATGGAAGATGGGATGGATTTTCGTAGTAGATGGAAAGGCTAGATTGTAGGCTAATTCTTCGATGTGCTAAAGTATTTGATATGGTTCGTAGACTTTTGGAGATAATTCTGACAACCCTTGTCTTTGAGTGATGTTTGCTTATCTGGTTGCAGCCTCACTAATGCTTAATCCCCTTCTTGAAATTTGCACTCTAAACGATGTTGGTCTGCTTTTTGCTTCATGCGATTTTAAGCTTGATGGAGATTCTCTTTGAGGTGGGCTAGTATGGTTGCATGGTTCTGTAGGAGTTGATCCACTACTTGTACCTGTGATCATCCCTGGATATAAGAAGTAGGTGAAGGAGGGAGTTGACCATAAACGGCTTCATATGGATTCATTTTGGTGGTGGCATGATAGTTAGTATTATACCACCATTCGGCTAGAGGTAACCACTGTACCCATAGATGTTTCTTTTCTAAAGGGAAACACCTGAGGTAGGTCTCCAAAAATTTGTTGATTGCTTCAGTTTGACCATTAGTTTGGGGATGATAGGAAGTACTGAGTTGTAGTTGGGTAGCTTGTAGCCTGAAGAGTTCCTGCCAAAAGTTACTAGTGAAGATTGGGTCACGATCAGACACAATGGAAGTGGGCATGCCATGCAATTTGAAGATCTGGTCCATGAAAGATTGAGCCACCATAGTTGGTGTAAAGGTGGGGTAGGGCTAAAAATGAGCATACTTAGAAATTTTGTCCACAACCACCATGATGACTAACTTGTTGCCTGACTTCGGAAGACCCGTAATGAAATCCATAGAAACCTCCATCCAAATTGAGGTAGGGATGGGCAATGGCTGTAATGTGCCTGGGGATTTGACTGTTTCTCCTTTGTGGCACTGACACACATCACACTCAGCTACAAAAGTAAGAACGTCATTTTTCATGCCTGTCCAAAAGAATGAATGTCGAGTGCGAGAATAAATCTTCTAAAAGCCTGAATGGCCTGCAGTGGGAGATGAGTGCAACTCTACCAAAATGCAACTTTTGAGGGTGGATGCTGGTGATATCACTACTTTTTTCTTGTAGCGAAGAACCTCATCCTACCAAGAGTAGCCCGCTATGGAATTTGGATTCGCCTGCATTTTATTAATAACTTAGGAGAGAAAGGATGTGAAAACCATTCCTTGTGATCCTCTTCAATCCACTCTAGAATGGGAAGAGAGATTGCTGGTAGGGTGCTTTCCTCCTCAAATTGGCATGATAAAGCAACTGTTATGACATTTTCTCGCCCTTTCTTGTAAATTATCTAATAATCATATTAAAACATTTTGGCTAGCCATTTATTTTGTTGTGGCGAGGATAGGTGTTGCTCCAAAAAATATTTAAGTCCTTGATGGTCTATGCAGATTTGGAAATGTTTCCCCAATAAGTATGGTCACCAGGTGTCCACTGCATGTAAGATGGCCATCGTCTCCTTCTCATAGGTAGATTGTCCCAGATTTGTCCCACTAATTTGTTGGCTAGGGAAGGCCAAGGGTCGACCTTCCTGCATTAAGAAGACCCCAATACATGTACCTAAAGCATCACATTCAATCACAAAATATTTGGTGAAGTCAGGTAATGCCAATACGGGAGTGGAACACATGGCATGTTTGAGAGCTATAAATGCTTGTTGTGCTTCATCATTCCAGAAGAATGAATTTTTCTTGAGAAGGTGAGTGAGGGGTCTAACAATGTAACCATAATTGTGAACAAATTTGCAATAGTAGCTGGTGAGACCCAAAAATCCTCTCAAGCTCTTCAAGGTCTTTGGTTGAGGCCAATCCTACATTGCCTGGATCTTTTTGGGATCCACCCTAACACCTTCATGCCCCACAATGTGGCCCAAATACTCAACTTCTTCCATGCAAAAAGAGAACTTGGACAATTTGACAAATAATTTATGCTTCTAGAGCAGGTGCAAGAGCAGATCTACATGTTGAAGATGTTTTTCCGAGGTGAGGCTATAGATGAGGATGTCATCAAAGAAAACAAGGAAAAATTTTTTGAGATATGGTTTGAGCAGGTGATTCATGAGGATCTGAAAAGTGGATGGGGCATTACAAAGACCAAATGGCATGACCAAGAATTCATAATGGCTTTCATGAGTTTGGAAAGCAGTCTTTGGAATGTCTACTTCTTTCATGCAAATTTTTTGATAGCCCGAGAAAAGGTCGAGCTTAGTAAATAATTGAGCCCCATTTAGTTCATCTAAAAATCATCAACAACCGGGACAGGAAATTTATCTTTGACCGTCAGCTTGTTGAGGGCCCTGAATTTTGGACACATATGCCATGCCCCATCTTTCTTGAGCACCATGACCACAGGCGATGAATAAGGACTAATGCTAGGATGAATGACACCAACTTCCAGTAGCTCCTTGATGATTTTTTCAATTTCATTCTTTTGGACAAAATGATATCTATATGGGTGCACATTTGGTGGTTGTGCCCCTGGGACCAAATTATTGTTATGATCATGTTCCCCTCTCGAAGGTGGAAGCTCATGAGGCTTGTCAAAGACCTACAGATGGTCTTTTAAGACCTGTTGCATCTCAGGATGAATATGAAGAGAAGTGGGCTTGAAGGCCTAAATGACATTAAATTGGGCTATAACTACATGGTGGCCCTTTTTTAACAATTTTTCCATCCTATCTGAGCTGATGATAAAAGGAGCACCTACTTGGAGTTCGCGGAGGGTATGTATGTGGTTATTTTTCTTGAAGCTCATATATAACTCCTAGAAATCCATTGTGATTGGGCTGAGTGTGGGAAGCCATTTAGCACCCAAGACAATGTCACACCCACCCATGTTGAGGGAAAACATGTGGGTGTTTAGGTGATAATCCCCATTTGAAGTTTGACATTTTCATAGTGGCCTTCACATTTCATTGTCCCCCCATCAGTAATCTGGACCTGGAAATTAGAGACTGCTCTGACAAAACAATGCACTATTTCAGCGACTCTTTGATGGATAAAGTTATGCGTACTGCCACTATTAATCAAGACCACTATAGGGGAATGCTTAATAAAACCTCTGATTTTGAGAGTTTGGGGAGAAAAAATTCATGCCAAAGCATGAAGTGAGATAACTGGTTCTTCAAGTGTAGTTGGGAGCTCATTTTCTGGCTGGTTGTCCTCATCTTCCTCCTCTAGTCGCTCAACTAGTGGGGCTTCCTCGGATGCACTGTGATCAATAGCATCAATTTGAAAGAATTTGGGTTCCTTGCATTTATGCCCCGGGTAGTATTTCTCATCACAGTAGTAACACAATCCTTGCTTTCTTCTTTCTGCCATTTTCGTTGGTGACACATTTTGAACCTTAAGTGTTTGGGTAGTGCCTAGAGCCTGGGTGGGGCGTCCCTTGGCTATGAAATTTGGATGAGTCGGCTGGGTCGCTAATGCGCGTTCTACTTCATGAGTTATCTTACAAACTTCCAGCCATGAGACTGGGTGTTCTAGTCGGACGTGGCTTGTATGGCATCTTTGAGACCATTGGTAAAACATTCCAAGTATAATTCATCTGCTAGACCTCATGTGCGGAAAGCTAATGCTTCAAAGGCTTTAATATATTCTTGCACTGTGCCTGTCTATCGGAGCCTAGTAAGATGACCCAAAAAGTTAGATTCATGGTCAAAGCAATCAAAAAGGGCTTTTGAGAATATCTGCCAAGTCAGTGGCATTGCATAGAAGCATTGATGCCACTGCCACCATTCCCATCTTTCTCAGTCCAAGTACAAGCTTCCCACACTTAGCTTAGTCACATTATCTATAATGTGATTCAATGTGAATTATTGCTCCATTTTTGCTAGCCATATGGCCGGATGAGAGCCATCAAATTTATACATGTCCAGCTTGGGTGGTCGAAGCTCGGACTGTTGGTGGTTTCCATAGAAGTGAAGAGAATGGCTAGACTCACCCTCAAGGTTTTCATTAAAATCATATGCCTCTGATTGTGCCCCCGACTTTCCCTTTGCGATTTTGTCAGTTAAGGTCTAGATCTGCTTCGTTAATGCCTCCAAATTTTGTTCAAGGGTGTCGGTCTTCTCATTGACCATCGCTTGAGCTCTGGTTTGTACCATGCACTGATCCAGTGCACTTGTTGTTACTATGAAAAAAAATTGGGACCACCCAAAATTTTGATGCTGACAAGTGAATGGTACCACCTTGCTTAGCCCGTCAACCTGATTCTTATGGGCTAGGTCTCCTATAAGCATCTTGGGAGGGTCTCGGATTTTTTTTCTCTTTTTGTTTTTTTTTATATTTTTTTTACTCCAAAAGGAGTTTTACTCGTCACTTAGGAATACTGCAGTCACTGATTCCCAGAAAATTTAATTATGCCCAATGGCCTGTGAGAATCATGCCCAGGTATAGGAGCCACACAAATAGTTAGATATGTAAGCAAAACCCTCAACTGCAGAGTATGAGTAGGAATGTGGCAGTGATCGAACCCCTGCTACTAGATCTAAATGGCAGATCTAATTGTTGTGACTGTTATAGAACAAAAACTGCTAGATCTGAATGGCAATTTTGATAGATCTAATTGGCGGATCTGATAGATCTAAATGGTGGTTCCGAGAGATCTAAATGGAAGAACTAATTTTTGCAGCTACGACAGAACCCAAATTGGTAAATCTAATCTAAAAAAGATGATGCATCATCTAGAGAGAGACAAGGGAACTATGGTCTCAAGGAGTGTCAGGTGCTATAGATCGCAATATACATAAGGGTCCGACAGTAATACTTGGCCCAATATTTCAAGGCACTAACCAAGGAGGATCAACCATACCCTTAGTCGTGCAACCCGACTACCCTATTGTACACGTGAGTAATCTCCCCGAGTACTATTCTCAGTATACTGTAGTAGCAAGATAGCCGAAAATTTATCTATGGTGAGGTTTCAAGAGAGCCTAGGGGGCTTCCAATATACCCAGAGGGTACTTGGAAGATAGTCCATGCGTGGTTTTGTCTAATGCGCTACTACTCGAAGGGGTACCCACAAGGGTTACAAGGGATTCTAACAACCATGACCACCTCTTGTATTTCTTGCGTGCATACCTCCCCAAATCTGCAGGTTTATGTGCTCAATGACAGATCTCGTGGTTTAAAGACACCGGAACACGTCTCTAGCCAAAAAACAATTCTGCTAAAAATGGAGATCCCATCGGTCCTGGAAAGTGCTCTGACACCACCTGTTATGCTCTTGACCTGCGAGAAGATACTAGAATACCAAGTATGCAAAGAAATACACCCAGAACATAGAACAATAAGAAATAACAGCATGTATTTTATTATTCAGAAAGGAAAGCAATGTTCACTTGCCTCTTCAAGGGGGAAACCTCCAATAAAGCTGCGCTCAATTACAAAATAAGACACGACGCTCCTCAAGGGGAGTCTCTATCCTTTATAGAAGATTCATACATGCAATACCATGGGTCAGTACCATGGTTCTTATTAATACCATCTATCTAATACCATGGCCCATTTGCAACTAACTGTGGTCCCTTCTTTAAATGCGGGTCAACCACTTACAATTATTAATATGGGCTTTATTGACTCCTTAACTAACTATAACTATGACTCAAGCCTACTACCTAAATAAGGGGGTTAGGGTTGGACCGTAACAGTCTTGCTTTACGATCAGGAGTCTGATAAACTTGGAGGAGGAAAGTTTGAACCGTTATGGATGGGCCCTTATATTGTTAAGCGTGTTTTGACAAAAGGTACCTATGAGTTAGTAGAATATGATGGGATTCCATTGTTGCAGCCCGAAACGGGTTGTACCTTAAACGTTACTATGCTTAGTTAACTGTAGTAAAACTCACTGTATATATGCTTTGATTGAATGTGTGTGTGTGTGTTTCTTTTAGAGTTCTTATTTGATTAAGTAATCCACTTTGCATTTTTTGCAAATGTCGAACTTTTCATAACCATTTGCCGGTTACACCGATCGGGCTAGTCATAGTACGTAGAATCTATCCTCTGCAACATGGGCCATTTTCACTCCAAGAAATGAGTTAAGTGAGTTTTAGAGGGATTTGTATTGGTCAATCGACAAACAATATCGTTGAGTATAACACGTTGATTGAACTTCTCTTTGATGCCATTTCACTTAAAATATGTCGAATCATCGTTAGGCTGGACTCACAACTCGTTGTACTACAACTTACTGGAATTTATACCATTCAAAACCCATCAATTCATTGCATGTTCCTTAGAGTTCATATTTTGGAAAGGAATTTTGAGTTTGTTCAATATCAACATATTTCCAAAAATCTAAACACATTAATTGATTCTTTAGAAAATTATGTGTTAAATAGACATTTGCGACATATGTAAAGTAAATATTTTCAATTCACATCATCAGTTGAATAGGATTGCATCACATAACCATAATAAAACTCTGAAAGTAAAATAGATGGTTGTTTTAAAAGTTTTTACAAACAGTTTGTGTCCAAGACAAAAAACTAGTCAACCCAAAAACTCAAAATGTATGCAAAAAACATCCAAGTAAACTAGTGGTGCTCATGATAATAGGTCACAGCCTGTGCTATCATGCGTAAATGTCTCATCCAATGACTCGGCACACCAATGGTGTTGCGCTGCAGTCACATAGGCAACTCCTCAATCCGAACATCCGGAATGCCTAGTGTCAAATCCTCTATGTGGTCCTATAGCTCAGCCAATGTCTTGGCTAAATCTAAGTCTCGGAGAACTGCTCTCCCAACAAGTCTTTGTGTTGGCCCACCTGCCACTCATTGGTGCCCCACAATTTGAACAGGTCCAACATCTACATACGTAAAAAAATGATTTCATTTATTCTTGGAATTAATCAAAAGACACAAAAAAATGTAGAAACTTTAAAATCAAAAAACACTTTGGTCAAACAATTTACCTATAGCACCCCACTGTGCTCCAGCTAGTAACATCAAGTCTGGATCAAAACATGTTGTAGCTACATAAGTGGAATTATGTCTAAGGAGAAAGAAATCAGGATCGACCCATAGCCAAATTTCTTTGTCCTTCCGCTTTTCACCTTGGTTAGTTGTTCTTTCAAGGATGAAAGTACTGCCTCGCACCAGTTGAACAATTTTGGCTCTAAACACTCTAATGCATACTGCATGTATGATCTATTTTCCAAATGTAGTGTCGCACTACCAGCCAACTTGGCAATGGTAAAGAGGATCATCCTTAATGGTAAATCACTAACATCCCTGATGTTAATCTTTTCGTCCCTGCTAGGATGTGCACCTAGCTGGAAAAACATTTGCATGTAATCTCTCGTTGATTCACCACCCTTGGCAAATCCAGAAAGTGACATGGGGGCACCTTGCCTCGACAGTCCAGTAAGAAAATATATGTCATCGATGGTAATTAATACCACTTTGTCTCTAATACAAAATGATTGATCAGTAGGATCCCATGAATGAACAAGGAACTACAAAAGCTCCATTTGTTGTCTCATACCAGGTTATCAGAAATATTTGAGTAACCCACAATTCCTTAGGGCCTCAACCGTGCCCTGGTTATTTAGGGCAACCATATCCTATTCTTCATACTCTCGTTCTCTCCATGTAATCATCATTCTGATCTGATGAATAGCTGAAAATACAACCATAAGATAAATTAGGATCTATTTCTTGAAAACAATAGAGGAATTTTTGGGTTAAAATAACTTTATGAAATTGGGTTTTGCGCTCAGCGCAGCCCGGCCTTAGGGATGGTGTGTTACAATACTGAAGCCTTTTAGGTAAGTGCACTACAGTGCACCTTTTGATGATGAAAGGGTGTGCTAATCCCAAATTGGAAAATTGAAACCCAAGGGGCCCCAAAAACTCAAAATTTTCGCCTGAAATTTAAAACGACTGATATGAAATGAAAGAGAACAGATATGGCTCCTACTTGGTCCAGATAGCATGAGGAATGGTCCATTGAATCCTTTGTAATCAGCTAGTGAACTTAGAGGTAAAAATTGCTCCAAAGCACCAAAATCAAAGGGTAAATGTGAAATGGTAAAAATGAATTGTAAAGCTTGTTTTTATGTTTATTTCTTGCACATTAATCAAGTGAACATTAGTTTTTATTCATTTTGTCCATGAAATAGGTATTTTTAATCTATTTTGGATGGGGTTTTGAGCAGATTTAACAACCGACATGCAGAATTTGACATGCTCAAATGTAAATTGAACATATTTGACCACAAAGAAAACTTTTATCTTTTTTTTTTATATTTTTGAAAAATGAAAAAGGATACCCCTTGGAGTCCCGTTTAAGCTCTTTTTAGACTCTTTAAACATGAAAATATTGTTGAGTGCTTGTCCTTTCCAACTCGTTAAAGGATTGGAAATGATATCTCTCTTGTATTATTTTATGCTTTTTTCGGACTTGAGAGATTAATCTATGAAAAAGAAGTTTTGGAGTTTCCTTTTCATCCCTTTTCAAACTCTCTAAAAATGAAAAAGACGAGTTATATTTGTCGTTAAACTCATTAAAAACATCAAATAGCGACAAATTTGTCCATCTATACAAGACTGAGTTTCACCTTTTCTAGACTTGTTAAAGCATCAAATAGCGATGGATTCACCCGAAGGGTGGAATTATACAACAAGCATATGTTATCCTCCTCAAGCTTGATAAAAAATAAAGAGGTATTGGTCAGCAATGACTGGGGAAAATGCTTTATGATAGCAAATCGCTCTTGAACATGACACTTCACCTCATCACCGTGACTATGTGGGTTGGGTCATTCAGCTTGATGGTTATCAAATCGTTGGTCTATCATACCATCCATTACTTTGTTGCGGATCAATGATACCAATTCATTTTAGTGTTGCCGACATGTTTAAGAAAAGTCATTCAGTTCAAACTTCCTCCTTTGCAATACTGTAAACCTTCATTTTCATGACTGCCATTACTGAACCTTCTGTCATCATTTGTTTTTTCATCTCCAAAATCATTTACCTCGTTTCGTGTCGTTGATGTGGGATACATCAAGGCCCTCCTGCGATGACTCACTTCTTGTCAACATCAACACATCATCCAAGAAGTTGACTTAGAAACAACCCTTCAGTACCTTGAGGCATGCATACATCAATGGTAGGTTTCTCGCTTCTGGTGATAGGTTGACTGTCATGCCGAAAGAGTTAATCTTGCCGACAAAACCAACCTCCCTAGAAGCCTAAGACTTTCTAGTGACAAACAAGACAATTAAGAGCAATCCTTCTCTAAACATGCATTATCATACGAGAAACCAAGTGTTTTCGATCCTAC
>APFE031261558.1:0-10256 GCA_000404065.3 Pinus taeda
CACCTATTGGGCTGACTAGATGAATAATTACTTAAAATGAATTTTATATGTATATAATTGAAAAGTACAAAGAACATTATTACTTTTGAAATAAATTTCAAACCTCTCTATATCTAGAACTAAAAATACTTTTTCAATACCACTAAGATTAAATCGCTACTATTAGCTTATTAGTTATTAGGGATTAAACTAAAATTAGAAAAAACTCACCTATTAAGCTGACTAGATAAATAATTACTTAAAAAATATTATACTAAGAAAAGTAACAAGGTGGCTGACTAGATAAACAATTGCTTAAAAAATATTATACAAAGAAAAGTAACAAGGTCACATAAGTGCTCCAACCACAACCCAACACCAAGTCATATTATCCTTCTGAGACAAGCAAAATAAGCATAATGTATGGAATGAACACTTCAAAGTTTATATCAAAGTTTATATGTTTTGAGTTTAATTTAGAACACTTTTTTTTAACTCATTTTTATATTTATCTATATATAAAATTCAATGCTAACCATTATTTGTATTGTGTATATCCTACACGTGCTATAGCCAAAGAAATCAAAGATAAACCATCATCCTCCACCAATATGTGAATCATAAATGCCGGAATGTTGTTAACATATATATAATCATCCCTTTATATAATAAATAAAATATATTGCAATAAGCATGGTGATGATATAGCAAAGCATGAACCTTAGAAAAAAAGACATGCCTATGTGATCTCGTATAATCGTAATGTTGCAAAACATTGTACTAAAATTGCTATTATGTAGTTTTCTCGGGTATGGCATGAAGAGGGACAATGTTATGAAAGATGTAGCGATAGATAGAATTCAAAACTTAAGGTTAGATTTTTTTTTACATTGATTTTATAAAAAAATAAATTAGCAAAGAATTTGTGATATTATATCTCTCGTATTCTTGACTTTCATAGGAATGACTAGATATTGATCTCACATACCAATAAATGAAGGCATGGGAAGAACGAAGATAGGTGAACGATATAAACTACTACATTAAAATAGTTTTGGTGATCAAACTTAGTTAATAAAAATTGAAAACATCTTATATTGTCTATGGAAAAAATAATAAACATTATAAAAATGACATGCAATCATAAGAAAGATAAGAAGATGTAAGAGGAACTCTCAAATATGTATATATAATAAAAGTATATAATAAAAGTATATGAATTTAAATTGGTATATAAGAGTGTAGATTTACAAATAATAAACATTATAAAAATGACATGCAAGCATAAGAAAGATAAGAAGATGTAAGAGGAACCCTCATGTATACATAATGAAAGCATATGAATTTAAATTGGTGTATAAGAGTCTAGATCTACAAATATTAGGTGCAAAAATATTCAAAAAAAATGTTCGTTAATAAAAACACATATTGTAAATTAAAAAAATATGGTTAAAAAACACATATTATAAATTCATGGTTGTTTGTTGCTTCTACTTTCAAATCAATAAAGAAACATTGTAATAAAACATTTAAATATGGTTACAAAAACACACATTATAAATTGATTGATGTTTGTTGCTTTTACTTTCAAATTAATAAAGAAACATTGTAATAAAATATAAATATGATAAAAAACACAAATGAAATAAATAACAAAATTAAAAGAAAAATAAAACAATTGTTGAAAAATAAAAAATGAAATAAAGAACATTATTGTTTAGTAAAAAGAATTAACACAAATGAGTAGGTTTTTTTATTAAATCTCTGCTCGGTCACAACAAATACTCGGGAGAATTGCATGGCCTTTTTTTGTCAAAGGAATTTGGGATTTCAAGTTGTGTCTAATTGCCCTTACTCAAATTACATTAAAAAAAACCCAAATCCAAACAATACTCTTATTTGTTGAGAAGTGTATATGTGATAAATTGTAACAAAAAATGCATACATTTGAAACCAAACATTACAACATTGTAGAATCTACTGGCCTTTTGAGGTCGTTGTCTCAGGAGCACCATGTGGGTGGACTCTCTGACTGAATGCCCTAGAACTTGAGATCCATGATTATATTTCACAGTGCATCCACTTCGTCTTCCAAGCAAGAAATTATTTGTTGAATAAACACAATTATTTCAAAAGAGTTTCACTGAGAGGCATGATGTTGATACATATTAACATGCAAGGTGTATATTTCAGAATTGATGGCTTCTTGCTCTTTTTTGCAGTGGTCACATGGAGGCAAAGGAGTTTGATGTTGAGGAGTTATAGTCCATGGAGAGGTATGAATTATGTAGGTGCCACGAGAGAGAAAGAGAGTATAATAGCTAGGCAAAAGAGGGAAGAGAACCCAAAAATATCTAGTAGAATACATAGTGACCAAAAGATTCCAGCACACCATCCAAATAACACAAATAATACAAAATAGTTTATGGGTGAGCACCAGATGGGAAGGGGAAAGCCACCGCAAATTGAGCATATTGAATGTTAACATAGCTAAAACCTAGAATATAGTAATTGCTAGCACCAATCCAATATCTCACATTGCAATGAATACCATAAATTAATGCTCTTGCCTTTGACCCCGTAGTGGAAATATGCCAAATCACCCAGTTGTAGTGATGTTGAACCCACATGAGTTTATCATAGCAGAAGAATGCCCACAAAACTACTCAAAGCTCATCGCATAGCTTCCTATTATACCAATGTTTGGATGCCACCTTTGATATAGAGGTAAGCCACTTCAAAATCAATAGAAAATTTAGATTTCTGAACAAACTCCACTCATAGGTCGTGAATGTGGCTATGCTCCCACAACCAAAATTATTCTTGTTGTGCCATGGAAGTTGCAGTCAAGCTTTAATTTCGATATTATTATCTCTAGTACCCTGAGGCAGAGTAATCATCATGAGTCAATCAAAGATGATGTAGCTACAACTGGCCATTATATTAGGTCTATTCCATACAGTTTCTGTTAAATTAGGCACACTTGCATTAGGCAAGCAGTCGTTCCATGCCACGTCAAGCTAAAAGATGATGTCCTCGAAAACCATGAGGGGGGAAATGGGGGATCTAGCGCAGTCATTCATATGAACATAGTAAAAAATGTAATGAGAGAAGAGGATTAGCTAGGGATGGGACACAATGGCTCAATGGGTGGTGGGGAAATATAAATGTGGAGCACTAGGGAGTAAGACATGAATACCTATGGGATCAATAAATACCATCTTATTCTATTAATCTATGTCTTCCCTAATACAGAAGGAAATCCTTATTGGCCTGATGATTTGCCTCAAAACTTAGATTTATGAGAATGTGGAAGAAGGTAGAGTTAGAGAAGGAGTGAAAAATACTTTTAATCTGATGATACAAAAGGATTAATGTATTATCTATTGGAAAGGTGTTGATTCTCATATATCAAATAACTAGGAAAGAGTCACCCAAAATGACAATGTCTTTGACCCCGCGATCTTGAGCCAGAGTTACCCCTAGGAATAACCCATACATTTCTTCCTGGTTGTCAGATTTTCACCCAATGCCCCATGAAAATTTATCCACAATTCTTCCTTTGGGATTTAGTAATATCCCTCCCCCTCCAACCCATGGGGGCTTCACTCAGTGAATCTCTGACATAGCACATGCATTCACAACATACTAAACAATACCTTTAATTTGACTACATGTTGGAAAATACATCCAAAAATCACTTTATTTAATCCCCTACCAATATGGGCCAATAAACCTTTCCAATTTAAAAAAACCCCTAATTTCACTAGATATTGTAGGTATCTATTTTTTCATTAGCATTTTTTATACCCCTTTATATTTTTCATTAACTTTGACCTCCATTTTTATACACAATATATAAAAACCCTTTACCCCCTATTATATGCTCAATATATTATGTCATTTCTTCCTCAATATATATCCCCCAATATGAAAGCACGTTGTATGGTATTTCTCCCCGAGTGAAGCCCCCATGCTCCTGCCACCCCTGAGTTATGCTTTGATGCAATGTCAAATTGAAGGATCAAATTATGCACCTAATGCTTCCAACCAACAAAATCTTTGAGGAGAAAGATGCAACTTCCAATTGTGATTGATCTTGTGCTGATCTAGGGGGAGAGTTCAGGGTGAATGGGAATGAGAAAATTAGGGTGTCAACCATTATTGTTCTAAGGGATCAACGGTGGAGTCTGAGGAAGGAGGATTGTATTCAAGATATAAGGAAAGCTCTTTTAGCACCAATACTCTGACAGAGATAAAGATGTTTTAGAAGATGAGCTAACAAATATATTTAGGGAGAGCCTTCCATATAAATTTGAGGGAGGATTTGGTTTGATGGGAGCCGATAAAGGATTTATGCCATAATGAGAATTGTTTTGGATATTTGGAGGCCACTAGGTTCCGAGGAAAAGAGGACCAAGGGAAGTGTCCCACACCGCCATTGTGTATGGAAAAGAAAGAAAAAGATGAGGAATTGATTCCTCCAATTTCTCAGAAAGAAGACACCTTGAAGGGATAACTATGCCACCCTTTGGAATCTTTTCTGAATTTAAATTTATCTTATGCATCAAGAGCCTACAAAAGGTGTTTACCTTTGGAATTGCATCGACCCTCTAGAGATTTTTTCATATAATGGATTTCAGAGGAACCTGGGAATTGAAAAGAAGAGTATTATAGCCCTCTCTAATAGAGTAGAAGGAAGATTTCCAACCCAACTTATCAATTGCAGATCTGGATGAGTGAAGCACATCTAACAAGTTTTCTTTTAAAAATTTCTACAAATGGTTTTAGAATGTCAGGGACATCATCCAACTCCTAGCCTTTCCAAAGACTTGCACCATCCAAATCCATTAAATGAGCAAGGGTGACTACACCTGCATGGCTCAAGTGCTCCATCAAGGGTTGAATGCTCTCATCCTTGCACATCGGAAGGAACCTAATAGCGAGTCTTCCCAAAGGTTGATTTTATTCCCACTTCTTGGAATCCAACAAAGATGGTCATTAATTAATGAGGATGTATACGCAACCAGTTTCCAAACCTAATATCCTTGGGTCCTTGGCTTACTGCCCCATTCATAGAGCGATTATCATTTGCTTGCAAATACTTTGCTTGTAGGACTTGTGCCAACCACAAGTCAGGCTCAGTTTTAAGCTTCTAGTATAGCTTGGCCCCCATTGTAATATTAACCAAAGGGGTATCCAAAAAATCCATCATGCATCTTCAGAGGTCGGATAGAGATCCAATTCACTAAATCAAAAATTGTGTTCTCTAATTTTTTCCCCTTCCCACGAAATTTTTTCGAAGTAGACTCTCATTTGGTGCAGAACATATTTGGGCACCACAAGGGCAGAGAATTGATATATGGGGATGGCTGAAAGTACCTCTTTAAATAGGAAAGTTCTCCTTGCAACATTGAGCCAACGATCTCCCTATCTCTCCAAATTATTTTTAATCTTGTCTAGAATGTGTTGCAATGATTTGGGGGATGTTTTTCTAAGGTATATTAGAATTCCTAGATATTTGAACTCTTTCCAATATCCAACGAATTTATATCCTAGAAAATCTCCAATTTTCCTCTACTTATGAGCAGATTTATTCCATGTGAAGATATGACTTTTGAAAACATATGTTAAAACCCTAGAAATAGAGAGGAATCTATCCAATGCCATTTTAAATATTTTTACAATCAATAGAGAGGTTTCCTTTAGCATAATAGTATCATCTGCAAATTGACCATGATTAATACTCCTTATTCTAGCAGTGAATCTGATTGCCTGAATATAGGTAGCCACTCTTTGAAATTCCAGGCAACAACTTAACGCATTTGCCACAATAATATATACGAAAGGAGAGAGCGGGCAATGTTGCCTCAACCGTCGAGATGATTTTAAAAAATTGGTCACTTTCTCGTTAACTAGAGTAGCAATCTAATGAGAATCAACACCCAACACCATCCATTGGATAATTTTGCCTCAAAATCCATCGTTTTCATCCCCTTAAAGAGAAAACCATGATTTACATAGTAAAATGCATCATAAATATCCAATTTTATGATCATGCCTTGGTCCCCTCTCCTCCAGCTAGAGTCCATTGCTTCCTCAATCAAGATTATATTTTGGAAAATTTTCCCTCCTCAAACAAACCCCCCTTGCTTCACTATGATGGGATGAGGGAGGATATTATTGAGGCGGGAAGCCAAAGTATTCAAAATTATTTTGTAAGAAACATTACATAGGGATATAGGGATAAATTGAGAGAAAGGAGAGGGGTTCAAATCCCTTGGTATGAGGGCTAGGAAGGAGGAGTTAATGCCTGCATCAATGCAAAGTCACTTTAGATAATATCTAATCATTCTGCATAAGTCCTTTCTAATAACCTCCCAGTACTTTTGGTAAAAATTGGTAGTAAATCCATCATGGCCCAAAGCCTTGTCTGAGTGGAGGGAGAACACTAGGATTTTGATTTAATCAACCGAGGGAACAACTGTAAGCTGGGAATTCATATCTTCAAATATTAATTTGGACACAAGCTCCAACATGTTGTCTTCATCAACGGGATATCTAGGGCCATTGTCTAGGTATAGCGTTTTATAATGAGGAGTGGCAACTTCCTTGATGGCTTGGAAGTCCATAATCCTCTACCCATGAATTTGGATTTCTAAGATATTGTTCTTACTTTCCTAACATTATGAAAACACTTAGTGTTCTGATCCCTTACCTATAGCAAAACACTGCGAGATTTGAGACACCAATATTCCTCCTCTTTCTTCAATAACGAGTGATAGGTCTTAAATGATTCTGCTTCTTTCTGCATAATATTCCTTTTAACCATTTTTTTATTCCAACTCTTTTTGAATAGAAGCCACTTGTTTCTCTAGCTCCAATATTGAACACTGGCATTCATTCTTCCCTTTCTTCAGCCATTGCTTGATATGATTCTTGAGCCGCTTAATCTTCCTTTCCCAAATTACAATTGAGTTGCCTTCCACCCATTTAGACCTAGATGACTTGACGAGGTCACCAAAACCAGGGGAAAGACTCCAAAGAATGAAGAAATATAAGGGGATGGGACCATAGCTCAAAGGAGGTGAGATCATTAGCCAAATGGGGTGATGATCATAACAATTCCACATAATAATAAATGAATTAAGGGAGAGGTTCAAAGTTAGGAGATTATAAGATGCTAAGAAGTTGTCCAATCAGGTAGTTATGTGACCAGGTCCAGCGCACTTATTGTTCCAAGTATACCAGAAAAAAGAGGCTTGACATCAAGGATATTAAGAGATTAGATAAGGTCTTCCATATCTTCTTGAAAGGGGTCACCGACAATAAATCCCCCTTTCTTTTCCTTGTGATTCATAGTAGTGTTAAAGTCCCCTGCATTATGTCCAAACTTTGTGTCCATTAGATCGATAAAAAAATTTCAACATTCTTGTTTTTCTATATAGTGGATGGCATATGTAAATTGGTTATAGTACATACCTGGCGAATATCCAAAATTTTAAAGGTGGTTGCAATCCAATGGGTGGTTTCCATGGTAAGTTGGTTCAAGTCCCAAAGGGTACAAAGATCCCAGATGCACCATGAGAGCCGACTGTAATCATATTTCTTCTATTCCATATTTTATTATGCTTAGATGAGAGTTCACTCTCATTCATCTTTGTCTCCTGAAAGAGGACCACAAAGTGTTTTTCTTTAAGGATCTGTTAGCTCCTGCTACAGCAGGTATTCATTTTTCATGATTGGCATTTTACAGGCCAAATATGTTGTACTTTGCTTGCTGCAATGCTCCATATTTGCTCAAACAGTCTCCATATGAAGAAGGATACTTCAAGTCCATTCAATGCCTTCAAATTTTGTAAAGTTGTTCCGGTATCGCTACTTTTAAGGGAGGTCCAAACAGTTTAATCTTGGTCTCCCTAGGTTTAAATTTCATGTTTTAGAATATAGAGATTGTAAGTCTGTCCAAACAGTTTAATCTTGGCAGACTCTTAGATAGGTAGAGAAACAGAAGAGCCCAACAGTTTAATCTGGGCTCTGGAAGAAATAAGGGTAGTATGTAGATAGGAAAGCATCAAAAGAAAAATGTATGATGGGTCTGCAAGTCTAAGTGCACCCCCAAGCAAAAGAAGAAAAAATGCTAGGAAGTAGGCTGGGTAGGTAGCTCTGAGGCTGTTGAAATTGCTGACAAGTTCCAAGTTTGCAGGCATAATATCATGCAGAACATAATCAGCAAAATATTTGTAAGCAAAAGGCTTAAATGAGGTATAACTAACTCCCCTTCTCTGCTTTCCCCCAATCATTAACTAACCTCCCCAAAAGAGGTCAAGATCTGCTTCACACCTCTTTAGTTCATCATCTTCATCACTCCGGTTGAGTAAAGATCTGCTTTGCTCACAGTTGTTCCATATCTTCTCCCGAAGTATGGTCCTTCCCCCTGCAACAGCCTAAGTTCTCCCGAAATTTAGCGCTTTCTTATCATCTCCATATTAACCACTAACATTACTATCTAGCTCCCTATGTTTCCCATCCCCGTATTAATATTATGTAAATTCCCCTATGTAATATCCCTTCCCCTGGTTGAAAAATAACCATAGCAAGTCCCGGGAATTGTTTAGTTTATCAGAAACTAGGCAAGAACCCAACCTCTGAAACCACCTTCCATATACTATGGACTCCTTCCTAAGTATGAAACTCCCCCGAAGTAGTCGGAACCCTTCCGAAACTTCAAAAGCCCTTCACACCCACTTACTTACCCTTTTCCCCTCATAGTCGTTTTCGCATCGCAACCTCGCCATCTCACTTTCATGCAAAACAATGCCCATCCGTTCCCCGCCGATGCGACATCGCGAAATCGGCGATCGGCGATCGAAAATGCCGAGTTTCCAATCTATTCACACCTCCCTCTCCGCCGGCGATATCACGATATCGCATCGGAGTCTCTTCACCACAGTCCACCAGTACCTCACCACGTCGTGCTGTACCAGGGACCCACTGATGACGTCATCCGCTGTACAGCCGACGCAGTGCTTACGTCAGCAGCCAGAAAAGCCAAAAAAGCTTCGCGCAAGAAGAAAAGTTGCACTTCGGAGCTCCAGATCAAGAAACAGAGGAAGTTTTCGATGTGTGAATAGCGCGAAGCGCTATTCGCGCATCGCTACGGGAAATAGGCCATTTCGAGGAATCTTCAAGGAATCTTCTGATTGTCGAGCCCACTGTGTGCCGAAAAAGCCCGAAGATCGCCCAATCGTGCCAAAGGATCCGGTTTGAAAACAACAGCAGATCATTCACAGAGTTTAAAGTGTATCAGATCAAATCAACAGGCTTCAAGCGTGTCAAAGAGTATCAGTCGACGGCGAAAACCATCAATGTAGCGGCAAAGTGTATCAGAGAATATCTTGAGCATCGGCCCAAAGCAAGAGAAATTTGAATATCTTCCAGCAGATTCACAAAAGGAGAGCAAAATCACTTGAAGCTCTCAAATCACAATAATTGCACATTCAATTCGCACCAAAGCCGAACTGCAGCCCCAAAGCACATTCACTTCAGCAGCACCTCATCTGGTCCCCAAGGGCCACCTCGTCACCTGTTCCGATTCAGCTGCCCCCAGTGCAGCCAAAAAGATTTACTTACATTTATTTCCAGCAGCATTTAGATTTTCGAAGAGTTCTAAGCAGATCTATCAAGATCACTTGTAATGATGTATTTCTAATATTTTGTTTATAAATACCACCCGAAGCGATATTGTAAAGGGTTGGTTGGTTGGTAGTAGTAGTTGTTGGTTAGTCTCTTTTCCAGCAATTTTCTCTGAGTAAAGACTCGCACTGTAATTGTCATATTTTCCATAATCAAAGATTGCTGAAAGCATGGATTGCGAAACAACTTGTTGTTTTTTCTTGGCCGAAGCATGATCACGGAATTCCTGTGTCTCTGCATGATTCAATAAGTGTTCTTCTTCCCTGTTTATTTTATGTTTTTATCATCTTTCCCCGCCTTTCTAAATTGCAGGAAAAAAGAATAGCTTAAGATTTGTTTCATTGCACCTTAAGTTCAATTCCTGCGTTTTTCAATGTTTTCTTCAGAAACAGTTATGAGCTTGTATTCTTAAATGATCTGGTTTACGTTGTTTCTTTCACATATGAGTGCATGTCTTAGGAATTCTTAATTGCTCCGGGATCCCACTCATCCACTTCTCCTCTTTGTCAGCATGATGAAATGATTCTCCTTTGCCTTTCATCCCTGATGTTCATTCCGTACTTTCAGCAGACCCAGTATTG